>JANZLD010000235.1:17304197-17314408 GCA_026413575.1 Erythroxylum carthagenense | reverse complement strand
ACCTTTTCTCATTACTTCACCTTCTAATATATTTCCTATTGTATTTTGTGCACCCATGCTTTAAAAAAAATTCAGTTGCTGAACGATTATCCCCACTTCTCTTCCTAAATCCTTGCAACTACTGTTTACCTTTTTTCCCACTTGTAATCTTTAAAGATAATCTCCTTTTTTATACTAAATTAGACTGTCATGTTTTTTTTTTAGTCTTTGGCTGTGATTGTTATCCCATCCTAATTTCTACATGTATTGATGAATTCACTTCAAAATCAATACCATATATCTTTTTTACACATTACATCATAGCTTAAAACTCATCTAATCCTAATCCTACCTCTTTTACCTGAGCCAATAAATTGCTCCATTAGTATTATGATATACTTGATGAGATCAAATTCTCTGGACCATTGCTCCACCCCTACTAAATGCTAACATTGTTGGATATAAATGGGCCTTTAAATTGAACAAAAAAAAGATGGATCTCTTGATCACTATAAGGCCCACCTTATTTCAAGAGGATATTATCCATCCTTGTTATTGATTACACCAATAACTTTAGTCCTGTAATTAAATCAACCACCATTTGCAGTATTTTCATTGTTAATGTCACTCAAAATTGGTCCATTCAATAACTTAATGTTAACAATTCCTTTCTTCAAGCTAATATTTATAAACCAATTTTTATGCTCCAGTCTCCTAGTTTTACTGATCTTTATCAACCAAATTATGTTTATCTCCTTTAAAGGGTTCTCTATGGCATTAAATAAGCACCTTGTGCCTAGTTTCATCATCTAAAGTTAAACAAATTCTATTAACTCAATTTCACTTCCTCCAAATCTAGTACGTCACTCTTTCTAAACTCAACTATAACTTAAATGACCTTTATTCTAGTTTAGGTGAATGATATCTTAGTTATAAGCTCTTTACCAATATTCATTTCATCTATTATCCAGGGTCTTAATGTTACGTTCTCCATCAAATACCTTGGCCCCATATACTACTTCATTGGCATAGAGGATATACTAACACCAAATGGCCATTTTCATACCCAAACCAAATACACTTATGACTTTCTACATCATACAAACCTTGAAAATTCGAAACATATATCTAAACTTATCACTCATACTTTTTCTCTATTTAAAAACTACAATGCTCCTCTATTGAACCCTATTAAAAATAACAACATCATTGGTGCCTTACAATGCCTTTGCCTCTCCGATCTTGACATCTAATTTATAGTTAATAAAGTGTCATAATTTCTTTATTGCCTTATTGACATTCACTAGATTGCGCTTAAATAGATTCTATGTTATCAACGATTCATACCCTTTTACGAAATTCATTTAACCAAAGCCACCTTCCTCACACTTACTATCTATTCTGACGCTAATTGGGCTAGTTATTTTTATGATTGATACTCAAAATTTGGCTACTACATCTTTTTTATTTCTATTCTTATTTCATATAGTGCTAATAAATAACCTATTGTAGCTTGTTCTAGCACAAAGGCTAGATATAGGAACATTGCTTTTGTCGTTGCAAAACTCGATTGGATCACTTCACTACTTGAATAGGTTAGTTTATCCTATCTCAAGCCATCCCTTTAGTGTAACAATCTTAGTATCACTTTCCTCTTTATAGATCTAGTCTTTTGTGCTTGAATAAAGCATATTAAAATTGAAATCCATTTTGTTTATGATCTGGTAGTTAAGAAGGCCCTGTTCATCTGATATATCTTTGCTTATACTTAAATTGCTAATGTCATGACTAAAGTAATAGTGATTATATCCTTTTAGTGACTTCATAACAAGGTCCCAATTCTTCTACCTATATGCTTCTTAGGGGATGTTATCACAGATATATGCTAAATATCATACAACAATCTTAGGAGCTTGACTACATTATTATCATATATTTTTAATAATTTACAATTATTATCCTTATTGTACTTTCTTTATATAGCTAGCATTCATGTGTATAAGTAAGCTACATCTTTTGTGTTACATATATGGAAACAATAATGAAACAAATCTTTTTTATTATATTCTCTTCAAGTAACTTTTAAAAATCAACATGGGGTCAAAATATGAAAAATATTTTAAGCTTGTTAATAAATACATATTTCTTATAAATAATAAAATAAGATATAAGTGAAAGTTTATAAAAAAGGTGTATGAGGATATAGTTTGATGAAAAGCTAAGATTAAAAGTGTATAAATAGGGTCTTTCAATGTTTGTAATAAACAAAAAAGGATGTAAAACGTTAAAAGCTTGAACCTAGTATCCATATAGTTTCATCTTTGTTTCATTAAGTATTGATGTTTTTTGGACATATCATAATACTTTGTATACCAAGTTTACATATTAATGCAATCTTTTAAATTATTAAAATATATTTATCATTTCTATTTTATAAGAAAATTTTGATAACTTGAGATATAATATTCAATGAAAAGTAAATTTTAACTACTATTTATAATAATTATTTTTAATTAAAGAGAGCCAAATTGAGAAAAAACTAATGTGATACAGAGTGATTTTATCTTTCTTATTTGAAAATAACATTGAGAGAAGTAGAGTATTCAACCCCTTTCTAGAAATATAAGTTTGCCACACCTAGATATTTCCATAAGAATTAAGGAACCTCTAGTATACCCATATTAAGTTAAAAGGAAAAATTAAGAGGAGCTTATGGTTTATGATTAGACATCCCATGTTCAATTTCTAAATTGAGAATATTGGTGACTTGGATGTTATTTATATTAAAGGGTTAATTAAAAAATCTCAAACTTTACTCAATTTTACATTTATAGTTTGAACTTTAAAAATTAACAATTAGGTACTTTAACTTTCAATTTTTTTTCAAATGTGCCCCAACGTTAGTATCTCCATTAATATTATTAACATGGAAAGCCATATAAGTTATACATTTAAACATGTTTGATAACAACTATATTTAATTTTACATGTCAAACTCAATTAAACTAATTATTGAAATTAAGGAAAATTGAAAAATTAAAATAAAGGAGTAAAAACCTTAAATTAATTTACGAGTTAGACTTTCACAAATTGTCTTCTCCATTTTCTTCTCAGTTGCGCCTTTTCTTCATTATCACACATTCAAATGCCAATTTTTTATTTAATATCATGCATCCATGACCAATGTCGTGAAATCTATGTCCTTATAGGAATAAGGAAGACACATAAAGAAGAGATTTAGAGGGAGAAATTATAGTTAGTGAGTGAGAGATGCATAGTTTGTGTTCTTACACTTAACACACTAAACACTTGCACTTGAGGAAGTGAATAGAATGCTCGATCTTGATGGGTACTGTTAGTTCAGCTTCATCTTTCCATTTCCATCTCAGATTGGTAAAGTTAAAGGTTAGGTGAGGAGGGATTAAGGTTAAGCTTCAAATGCCAAGTTGTTAAAGCAAAATGTTATCTTTAGTTGCTTTTCTTTGTTTATGATCATTTACGCTTATTTCTTTTGATGGGCATGTTTGATAGTTGAAGATTCTTAGAGGGATTTTTGTTTAATTTGATTTATTGATCATATTTTGGTGAAAGGTGAGCTGGTTGAGATTGAAATGCGGTTTATAATTACGGAATAAGTGATATTGAATAAGCTAATGTTGAAGTTATGCAAATGATTCAATATTCGTTTGATACAGTCATCATTAGACATTCCAAAGTAGCCATTCTCATTAATGAACCAACGTGATATCCCACAATTAAGTTATGCCCAAATGGGTGGTAGACATTTTAGTTAAAAATTCGGTGCTAAAATAGGGATGCCACCATTATACCCTATCCAAATCCCACTCATTTCGCTGTGTTCTCATATCAGGGTATCTAGGCCCATGAATTAACAAATAGCTTCATAAAATTTTTGCTTGGGGCCAATTCATTTGTGATCTTTATTGCAATCATCAACTTTCTTCTATCTTAACTCACTGTAACCTTTAAGCCTTGTAACTTTCAGGGATTCTTCTTCATCTACTGCTTTGGAGTCTATGTTTGTGGATGTGTCTATAGAGGGTTGAGACGTAAGTTCTCAAATTAAGTCAAGTGTGTAAAATTAAATCAAGTTGTTATCAAATGTGTTTCAATTGATATCTTATGTGGATTTCCACGTCAACAACATTAATGGAGATACTTACATTAAGTTAGGTTTGAAAAAAAAAGTTTGAGTATTCAAGTGCCACTTTTTAAAGTTTTGGCTATAATTGTAAAATTGGGTAAAGTTTAAGATTGTTTTTGTAATTAACCCTACATTAAATAATTATTGCAACTCATAATAAATTCAAACAGATGAATTATAATTGGGATAATACTTTTTAGTGATTCTACTAAAGGCAATTTCTTATCATATTACTTTTACTTCTTTTTATTGCCTTTTTAGTCCTACAACATTAATATTTTCCTTACTTTTAATGTTCATACGTGATAAACCATAACAACAAATAAATAAAAGGACAACTACTTAGATAACAATTTATAGTTATACATAAATATGTGACAGTGCTAACATGGCTTCAATACAACATCTATTACCATGTGAGCTTCTTCCAATATGAGCTCTAATGAAATCCTTCCACTTTTGTGTTATTCTACATTTCAATTATGAAAAATACAAACACTGTAAATATCTGAGAGTTAAAAACCCTTGTCTTCATTCATGTATTACAACCAATATATACACAGAGTGTAGGACCTAAGAAATCACTTAGAATATCGTTATCTATATATACATCCACAATATAGATATACATTAAGGATACGAAGATATACATTGTCGAAAATGAAGGATAAGAATATATTCATTGCCTAATACTCCCCCTTAAGTTGGAGCATACGGATTGTGGATGCCCAACTTGGAAAGAACTAATGTAAACTGTTGGGAGCCAAGAGCCTTGGTGAAAATATCAGCAAATTGGTGAGCAGAACAGAGATGCGATGTGGAGATCACCCTAGCTTGAATATTATCACGAAGAAAATAACAATCAATATTGACATGTTTAGCGCAATTATGGAAGACAGGATCGGAGGCAATGTGTAGAGTGGCTTTGTTATCATACAACAAACACATGGGTTGTGGGTGTGTAAAGTCAAGAGAGCGTAACAAACTCTTAAGCCAAATCAACTCACAAGTAACAGTGGCCATGAAACGATATTCAGCTTCAATAGACGAGCTTGACACAATGTATTACTTTTTGGTCTTCCATAAGGCAAGAGACTGACCAAGTTGGACAAAATAACTAGTAAGAGAACAAAGAGTCAAAGGGCAACTAGCCCAATCAAAGTCACAATAACCATATAACTGTAAGTTTGAACCAGCATGCAAAAGTATACCCTTCAAATAGCGAAGGACATGAAGGGCGGCTTCACAGTGTTCGGACCATGGATGCTGAATAAATTGTGCCAATATATGAACATAGTAGCTGAGCTTGGGGCACTTTATGGTCAAGTAAATTAAGCAGCCAAGAAGATGACAATAAGCCTCTAAATTAGACAAGAAGGGTCCGTCAACCAAAGCAAGTCAATGATTTTGCTCCATCAGGAAGCGTGTCAATTTAGTAGTTGTCAAATTGGTCTCAAAGAGAATATCCATCACATATTTATGTGATAAGTGCTTAATTGGTTATAGAATTTATTCCATAACACTCCATAATTATTGACGTGAAATTGATTAAGATATTCATTTTGACTTATATGTGATTTTAGGTATAATTCAAAAGCAAAGGAGTTAAAGTGAGTCGAAAGCATTATATTTAGGGTCGTTTTCTAAAGATCCATTATTCAATTGTCTTTATAGATCAAGAAGAAAAAGATTAGAGAAAAAGAATGGATAAAACATAAAAGAATGGAGGGTGAAGCATGCTCATAACCTCCTGGAATTATTACACAACTGTGAGCATCAATCACAACTGTGCATAGGTATGAAACACTCTCACGCCCATGCAAGATATTGACGTGAATTTAAATATGGGAAGGAGAGTTAAAGCAACGTAAGTGCAGTGTAACAATAAGAGGGGCTGAAAAAATAAAGATCTGTGTGAGGACATTGGACAACTTGAAAAATGTGAAAAAGGGACAACTGTAAAAGGAGTGAACAGTGAGCGTGAGGCTTGGAACTTAACACATATTCATTACATTTTTATTATAGAATTTTAAAAAATAAAGGTGGAGATGTGTGATAGATACATATAAGTGAGTAGCAGAAGCTTGGGTTTAAAAGAAAAGTGTACTATAGATAGACCAGGAAATAAATCAAGAAATAGAGAACAGTACTGAGAGTAGTAATAAATAGAAAAAGAGAGGGAGGTGTTACAAAGGGGTCTTCGGTTGGGGTTCTTCCTTGGTGCTGAAGTTAATCTTTTTGGGAGCTCTTGATTTTAAAGAAAATAAGGTGTAAAGTTCTCAATCGGGAGAGACATATGGAGAGCTAGATGTCTTGACACCAATTCGGAGGTAAAATCGATGCCGATAACTCGGGTTAAGTGTATTTCACTATTTTTGTTGTTTCTTTCTCTCAATAGGAATTAATTATGTTATCTTGTGTTGATTGAATTGGGTATTATGAAAAGATGATTATAATGCATTCATTGAATCATTTATTTGTAAACCCATTGCTAGAATTTTGAACTATAAAATGGACAGCTATAAAAGGAGTGAATCGTGAGTGTGAGGGCTGGAACTTAACATATATCCATTACATTTTTACTATAGAATTTTAAAACATAAAGGTTGGGGTGTGTGATAGCTACATATGAGTGAGTTGCAGAAGCATGGGTTTAAAAGAAGAGTGTACTATAGATATACCAGGAAATAAATCAAGAAATAGAGAACATTACTAAGAGCAGTAGAAAACAGAGAAGAGACGGAGGCGCTGCAAAGGCGGTCTTCAGTTAGGGTTCTTCTTTGGTGCTGAAGCAAATCTTTTTTGGAGGTCTTGATTTTAATGAAGATAAGGGGTAAAGCTCTCAATCCGGAGAGACCTATAGAGGGTTAGACGTCCCAATGTCAATTCGGAGGTAACATCGAAGCTGACGACCCAAGTTAAGTGTATTTAACTATTTTTTGTTGTTTCTTTCTCTTATTAGGAATTGATTAGGTTATCTTTTGTTCATTAAATTAGGTATTTTGAAAAGATGATTTTAATACGTTCATTTAATCATTTATTTGCAAACCTATTGCTAGAATTTTGATATAATCATAATTGTTATGTTCAAATTCATGTGTAGCGACTAATGATTTATAATCATTAGGGATAACATAACCTAGGTTAAATGACTGGTTATTGTTTTGATTAATCAGTTTTTCTAATTCATAATGCTACTACCTAATTGAATCTAGAGATCATATTATAGGTTATTCGATAATTAGGTTTAATTAACCCACGATTAATAGCTACTAGGAGACGTTTGAGAATAACAAATCAATGAGATATTTTTAATTGGGGTGTAGGTAGAGATTGAACTAATGAAACAAATCCCTACCGAATTCCCCACTTTTATCATTTTTTATATGTTTTCTTTAATTTGTTTTTATTATTTTAGTTTTATTTTATTTTCTTGTTTGAAAAATTCAAAATCCCCTAAACCTAAACACCGATTAATTTCATTTCAACAACTTTACACACACTTTCTATAAGATCGACTTAGACTTACCACTGCTATGGTAGTAGATCTAGTTATTTCATTTTGAGTAGCTTTACGATGCGTTGTCATTACGTTGACAGAGGAAAATGTCATTTAATCATTTATTTGCAAACCTATTGCTAGAATTTCGATATAATCATAATTGTTATGTTCAAATTCATGTGTAGCGACTAATGATTTATAATCATTAGGGATAACATAACCTAGGTTAAATGACTGGTTATTGTTTTGATTAATCAGTTTTTCTAATTCATAATGCTACTACCTAATTGAATCTAGAGATCATATTATAGGTTATTCGATAATTAGGTTTAATTAACCCACGATTAATAGCTACTAGGAGACGTTTGAGAATAACAAATCAATGAGATATTTTTAATTGGGGTGTAGGTAGAGATTGAACTAATGAAACAAATCCCTACCGAATTCCCCACTTTTATCATTTTTTATATGTTTTCTTTAATTTGTTTTTATTATTTTAGTTTTATTTTATTTTCTTGTTTGAAAAATTCAAAATCCCCTAAACCTAAACACCGATTAATTTCATTTGAACAACTTTACACACACTTTCTATAAGATCGACTTAGACTTACCACTGCTATGGTAGTAGTCTAGTTATTTCATTTTGAGTAGCTTTACGATGCGTTGTCATTACATTGACAGAGGAAAATGTCATGGGGATTGCAAGCTACCTCAAGACTAAGAAAATATTTCAGTTAGCTGAGAACGTTTTTGGGGAAACAGCCACTTAGATAGGATTTGGGATGATGAATAGAATTAGCATTGTTCCCTGCAATACGAAGATCGTTAACATATACAAGACCATAGAGAGATTCAAAGTCCTTATACAAGGTGAAAAGAGAGTAGTTGGCATAAACCTAACGAAACCCATATATCTTGAGAGCTGCAGTCAACTTGGCAAACCAACAACAGGGGTGCTTGCCATGAAACATATAAGGATCGATGAAGACGACAAACCTTGCTAGGATGGGAGGTCAAAAAACCAGAAGGCATGCACATATGTACTTCTTCAATTAAGCCACCATGCAGAAAAGCATTATTAACATCCATCTGATATAATTCCTAATGTCGAGTAGCACAAAAAACTAAGATAGTACAAACAGTCACCATTTTGGCTAAAAGAGTAAAGGTCTCAATATAGTCAAACCCATCAATTTGATTATTACCACAAACAACCAGGCGAGCCTTATGCCATTTGATAATACCATCGAAGCGATATTTAAGTTTGTAGACCCATTTATAATCAATGGCAATCTTACCAGGAGGAAAATCCTCAACAGTCCAAGTGCCACTCAGTTCAAGAGCCTTAATTTCCTTACACATGGCCTCATGCCAACAGGGGTCACAAATGGCCTCACAATATGACTTTGGTTCAACTATGCTAAAATAGTTGCAAGAAAGGCGTGATGTGGAGAAAAATGATCATAATTTATGTAACAAGTAAGAGGATACAAGATATCTAAAGACATTAACAGAGAGGTAGAGATCGGGGGGAGGGGGGGTCAACAAGTACTACATTGGTATGAACATAATCATGCAACTGTACCAAAAAAATTTTCTATTGAAGTCCATGACCATATATCTCAAAAGGAGTTATAGTAACGATCGAGTCATCATTAGTAGAAGGAATCGAAGTTCACAAGGTGACATCAGGAGAAGAAGTAACGGGATCAGCAAGTGAAGTATCTAGTGGAACAACAGGAGGGCCGTCAATGTACTAAGCAGGAGTAGCACCTCATCCAATTTATCGTCTTAAGTATGACATATGAACTCAAGTGGAAGCTCAAGAGATGATGGAAAAGGTGAGGGAGTGGACCCAAGCAGCACAAATGGGAAACAATTCTCATCAAATCGAACATCTCATGATATAAAGTGGCGCCCACTCTTATTATCAAAAACCTTCCAACCCTTTCATGACTGAGAATAACCCAAAATAAATATTTTTGACTTTCTGTACCAAACTTGTCTCAGTGTCGGTGGTGAAAGTGCATATAACATAAACACCTAAAAATATAAAAATGGCTATACAAAGGGGGATTCCCATACAATAAGGACTCTTTCTTGCATTTACCATAGAAGGGGTGTAGCGCCCCCTTACCGTAGTAGGGTACGCACTGGGATGCCCGTGGGTCGTTTTCCGACGCATATCCTACAGCAAGGAAGTACTACTCTCGCAACTATCACTACATTCTCGCATGACATCAGTACAATAAAACCGAAATGCAAAACACTAAAATTTAAAACCACAATAATCTTTCATTTCATAATATCAATCCACAATATAGACAAGTCTATCAGTCCCCTAAAGTCTCAATACAATAACCCAAAAAGGAAATTGATACAAACGTCTATACTAAGTCATCCCCAAAATCCCAAATCAAAAATCGTTCCAGCTGACCGACCTGTGTGCCATCGCTTCACTTGCCCACGCACTCGTA
Source organism: Erythroxylum carthagenense (assembly GCA_026413575.1). Classification (NCBI taxonomy): domain Eukaryota; kingdom Viridiplantae; phylum Streptophyta; class Magnoliopsida; order Malpighiales; family Erythroxylaceae; genus Erythroxylum; species Erythroxylum carthagenense. The sequence continues at coordinate 17,304,285 of JANZLD010000235.1, read as the reverse complement.
CGACAGGAAAGATCTATCACGGGAGCTAGGGATCTACTAACGCTGTCCTGAAAAATATTTGCAATGTTGGGTGAGTTTGCGAACTCAA
>JANZLD010000235.1:17275949-17289813 GCA_026413575.1 Erythroxylum carthagenense | reverse complement strand
GCCTAGAGGTAGGAAACGAAACTAGGCTGCGCTAGTTACTACTGAAGGAACTTTAGGAGAGTTACCTATGTCTATAGGTTAGGGCTGAAACGCTCGATAAAAACTCCGTGGTACGACCTAGTAGTATTTTGGTCAAAGCGAAGTTAGGTAAGGAAGCGTGTTGGACCCTTTTCTATTTTAATTCTGGTATAGTTGAGAATAAGTATAAGAAAACTCTCTCATCCATCATCCATCATGAATGTTGAAGCTTATGGAGAACATCTAGTACGACTAGATTTGTCCACAAAAGATAGCATAATATGCATATATAAATATAAAATTCGTGGCTCTCAACAACATATACATTGTTATATATAAAAGTATAATAAGAAAAAAAGTCTTATCAAATAGTTCTTGTTTTTTTGTATATGGATATATGTATAATAACAACCTAGAATCGGTTAAGGCTTTGGGCTTTGAAATTTAACATATCAAGTATGTGATACTTTTGGGCTATAATGATATGTAAAGAAGTGGTTAAAGTTCCATGAATGGGTCATGTCTATGTGATGTCTTATGGGCCCATAATATAACCACATTAAAGTTATGCAAGACCTTATTATCTATATTAATAAATTAAATTAAATGTAGCATAAAGAATTAGAAATAAGTTTTCTAATTTACAAAAACTAATTTGTTTAATTAAAATAAAAAGTATTTTCATTAGAAATTAGTTTCTAATTAAACCAAGATAAATTGATTAGTTCAATTACAATTTAAATTAAAAATAAGTTTTTAATTCTATTTGAATTATTCATATTTGAATATTAGAAATAAGTTTATAATTGATTAGAAATTAATAGCATAATTTGCATAGTTCAATAAGTTGCTAGTAGAATTTAATTGTTTCCATAATATGAGTATGAGTTTGCTATGTGTTAGACAAAATAATTTGTTATTTTAGACACTCTTCTAATTCCTAAAAATTTGTTTTTTAAGAAAATGCCTATTATTAAGAAAACGCCTAACCTTATTCGATGTGAAGCACATAAGAGACAAATTGGCAGTATGTATGTAAAATTAGTTAACAGGCATTTAATGCCTAGAGACGGTCTAACACAACATGTTATTTCAGTTAATAACATGATGTAAGAATTATATCTTGGAGGTTGCCTAGCTTATACAGATGTTGAAGTAAAGTACATGACTTTGCTTGCGACATTACCTTAACTTCAAAGCAAACTGTTACAAATGCTCTAGAATACTATGTCTAACAGAAGACTTAAAATTTGTTAGTGATAACATTTATTAAAGAGATGTTTAGAAAGGAGTTTATTAGGGCTTTATATCCTCTAGGTCTTCCAATGGAAATAGTAAGACCTATTGTACATCGAGCTTCGCAAACTATGTCACGTGAACTCGTGAACTCATTTTCGCTTAGGGTTCATTACCTATAGAATCTTAGTAGGTTATAACACAATTAGTACAATATGTTGTTTTATAAGAATAAAGTCTTAATATTTATATAATATATTTACATGAATTTTATATAGGAATTCGTTTAGAGTAAGGTAATTAGGATTCGATTATTGTATGAATGATGATTGAACACATTTATGGACTTTTGATTTCATAAGTAATTGTGATCGAATTATTTACTTTATGAACGATTAATGTGTCATTAACGTGCATATATATTTCTTTCTTGTTATAGAAACTTAGTTTTTCAAAATGGTTACTGCTTCGAAGAATATTGTTGTTGAACTTAATGGGGGTAGAGAAACTCAATGGTGACAATTATGAAATATGGAGTATGAAAATCCAATATGTACTAGAAGAATAAAAGGTTCTTGAACCATTAAACCTAACCATGGACATTCTTGAGGAGGGCACTATAGCCCAATATAGAAGGGATTTTGATACATATGAACTATGAAAAAAGAAGAACTCTTTAGCTCGCATCACGTTGTTGAGTAGCATGGATAATGATATCTTGCATCAGTTCCATAAATTCAAAACTAAAAAGGACATGTGTTCTACATTAGCTGCTTATTTTGGAGGTGCTTCAGTGACTAAAGTGAGTTCACTTACTATTAAGTTTGATACTTATAAGAAGTGCCCAGATGATACAATGCAAAAGCATCTGAGGAAAATGTCCAACATGGTAAGTGAGTTACGTGATGTTGGTCATGAGCTTTCTGATGAACAACATATGCAAGATGTGATTCATTCACTGCCTCAGAGTTGGGAGCATATGAAGATACACCTAACTCATAATGAAAATATCAAAACAATGGAAGATGCTACAAGGCATCTCCTATATGAAATATCATTTGCTCTACAGATTCGTAGGAATCTTTTATCTGTGTTAATGTTAGTTAAACTTGATTTGAATATAAATTTCCACAGTGGTGGAATGGATTTGTATCTTGGATCTATTAATCATGTTCATGGTTTTTTATGTGATGGTTTTATTATACTGGATGTGTTGAAGGAAAATATTAGTATTAGTTATTCATTATTTACATCTAGCAATTCCAACAATGATGCAACTTTGTGGCATGCAAGACTATGCTATATTGGTCAAAATCGAATTAGTCGATTAACTAAAGAAGGGCTTTTAGGTAATCTAAGTCAAGTAGTTCTACCTATATGTGAGCATTCTTTAGCTGGTAAAATGGCAAGAAAGCCATTTGGAAAGGGAACACGAGCTTTATATCCATTGCAATTAATTCATTCTGACATCTGTGGTTCAATGAATGTAAGGGCTAGACATGGGCCAATTTATTTTATTACCTTTATAGATGACTATACTCGATATGATCTTGTTTATTTGATTTCTCATAAATTGGAAGCATTCGATTGTTTCATAAAATACATGAACTTAGATAAGAATCAATTAGATAAGAAAATAAAAGCATTACGAGCTAATCGTGGACAAGAATACTTGTCAGAAAAGTTTAAGGCCTAAGTGATGAGAAAGGAATAGAAAGGCAATTAACAATTCTTAGAACCCCACAACAAAATGGCATCATTGAAAGACAAAATAGGACGTTATTAGAAATGATTAGGTCTATGATGGCCTAAGCAAATTTTCCAATCACTTTTTGGTGTGATGCATTGCTAGCAACCACCTATATACTTAATCAAGTACCCATGAAATCAGTTACTAGCACACCATACGAGTTGTGGATTGGTAGGAGACCTACTGTGTCAAGTTTTAGACTTTAGGGTGTATAACCTATGTTCATGATCTCTCTAACAAACAGGAAAAATTAAGCCCAAAAGGAAGAAAAAGTATTTTTATTAGATACTCAAAACACTTAAAAGGATATGTGTTCATTAATGAATAAGGTAATAGAGGTGTAATTGAATTTGAATCAAAATTCTTAGAGAATGAGTTTCCCAAGCAAGGCGAAATAGGTAAAGACCTATTGTTATATGAGTCACTTAATCATAATGATTCTGTTATGAAGAATTAAGATGAGGAACTTCAATCAAGTGGGAGCAATTCTACATAAAGGTTCTCTGTGATGACTGATTTGAGTGGGAGCAATCATATCAATCATGAATTTGTTTATGATGAACCTCGTTTAAGATGAAATAATCGATGAATAATTCTCCAATGTCATTTTGAGATTGAAAGAGAAATTAATATGATTGTTCCGTAAGAGGAAGAAGAGACAAGGAATGTAAATGAGGCTCTTATTAGCCCCACTAAAGAAGAATGGATAAAAATAATGACAGAAGAAGTAGCTTTTTAAAGCTCAAATCAAGTATGGGACTTGGTTGACATCCCTAAAGGGCATAAAGCAGTTGGGAACAAATGGGTTCTCAAAATTAAGTGAAAAGATGATGGCAATATCGAAAGATATAAGGCAGGTATTGTAACAAAAGGATACACATAACAGGAGGGAATTGATTACGAGGAAAATTTTTCACCCATTGTGAAATTTGCTTCAATCCGTCTTATTTTGGCTACAGTAGCTAGTATAGATCTTGAATTACATCAAATGGATGTTAAAACTACTTTTCTCAATGGAGAATTAGATAAAGAAATCTATATGGAACGTCCTGAAGGTTTCATCAAGGCAAGTCAAGAAAATAAAGTATGCCAATTATTAAAATCAACTTATGGCCTGAAGTAGTCTTGAAGACAATGGTATATCCATTTTCATAACGTAATCATTTCGTATGATTTTCAAATGATTGATGAAGACCGTTGTGTATATGTTAAGAGATCCAAAGATAATTTCACGACTTTATCTTTATAAATGATTGTGTTTTTTCACACAAATCAAAGATTAGTTATCATATGAATTTGAAATGAAAGACACATTCTTGCAGTCAAGATTTTTAAGAGATCGTTCGAAGAGATTGTTATCGCTTTCACAAGCGATGTACATTCAAAGAATTCTTGAACGATTCTGTATGCAAGATTACAAACCAATTGATATACCTATTGTTAAAAATGAAGGCCTTAGTAAGAGAAATTGCCCGTCAATGCCACAAGAAAGGGAACAAATGAAGAATATTCCCTACTCTAGTACAGTTGAAAGTCTTATGTATGTAGTGATATATACAAGGCCAGATATTTGTTACGTTGTTGGGATGGTGAGCAGATATCAATCAAATCCAGGACAAGCACATTGGAAAGTACTAAAGAGAATATTGAGGTATCTAAAGGGAACTGTGGACTATGCATTACGTTATCAAGGCAATGATCTATGTATACAAGGGTATATAGATGCAGATTGGGGAGGAGATTTAGATGAAAGAAAATCTACCTCAGGATATGTATTCTTACTAAACCATGGAGCAATATCATGAAAAAGTAAGAAACAATCTTGCGTTGCATTATCCACAATGGAAGCTGAATTCATAGTATTCTCAACTACAGTACAAGAGGTTGTGTGGCTTCATCGATTCTTAGTACATTTGGGAGTCATTAAAAATGAAATTAATCTAGTGACCATCAACTGTGATAATCAAGTTGCAATCGCTTATACAAAATACCCCAAATTTCATTGTAAGACAAAGCACATAGATACCAACTATAATTACGTGAAAGATATAATTACACGAAGAGAAGTGAACATGAGATATATATCTACACAAGATATGATAGTAGACCCAATGACAAAGCCAATTTCTAAAGATGTATACACTGAGCATGTAAAGTCACTAAGACTACATAGATGTTGAAATGTACTGATAAACATTTCTCTATATATGTTCACTCAGTCTAATGCCATATGTTTGGATATAATGTATGATGAAGATTATACATTATGTATCATTTGATTCATGAATATATATGTTTGTGTATAAATATATTTTGGGATGAATCATAAGTATATGAGACCTATTATAGATTGGCCCACTCATACATGAAATCACCTCTAGTGTTTATGCTCGCTAGAGATGAGATATGTTTAAAGTTTATTATCTAGGAGATAACTGAGAGCGAGAAACTTGAACTATAAATGTCGCAAAGAAATAGGTTCAGCGTAATTTGTTAATCACTATATCTATTTTACATTGCCAGATGTGAGTTCTGAACAGGCTTTGAGTAGATAAGTGACCTTAAGTTAAACATTGAGTATGTTTGAACTATCTTCTGTATAGTATTTTTTGAATGAAAGATGTTCAAGTTAAATGGAGAGAGTAATTAGCGTAGCACATGACTCGTACCATGTGTGCACAACTGACCACAAAAAAGGGGATTAATGTAAGTCACAAGATCTCATCTTACATTGTGTGAGACCCTTGAGGTTGAGAAAAATCTCATCATATACACTTATGACTCTTGTTTCATTCTTGAGAATTGAAATTAAGGTTTGCTACTTTAGGTTATTTCCAACAGATCATGCAAGATGTGATCCTATGGAATAATTTTAGGAAAGCAAATTAAAATTAATTTTAAAGAGAATTGAGAACAGAGGAAGGCCATTTACTTTAGATCATTGACTGGCATGAAAAGTATTCATAGATGACCATTGTCTCTTTAGTAGAGAACTTGAATACAGTCATGGCTTAAGACACTAAATGAGATCAAAGAAAAATGCAAATGCGAGATATAACCTAAGATATTGCAAATGTCTACTCCAGGACATTTAAGTCCCAGGATCAATTTGTTAATCGAGATGTCATATACTCCTAACAGAAATATGACAATGTATTCTTGTCGTATACTGGTCACACCAGTTATTGAACAAGTATGAGCATTGCAGAGTTTGTTTTGTTTTTCATGAGATTAAACCTATCATATGTGATTGGGACATAATGACTTATATACACCCATGAAGGGTATAATAGTCAATGCTAAAGGTAGTTATATGGAGGCTATAAAAACAAAATGAGAAGATATACATTGAGATGTATGTTTTAAGTTGCTGAACTTCTTCTATTATAAAAAATAATCGATATATATAGAAGAGTAGAAACAAAGATCTCTGCAGTAAATTAGTAATGAAAAGTTCTTTAACTGGTGGAATTACAACAAAAATTCAAGTACTGATTCTTTGTTTTATATGCATATAAAACGATCCTATTTAACATAATCTTTGTGATTGTATTTTATCATGATTATTATCTAACACTTATATTTCATATTTGGAAGGAAGAGTGATTTATATATTAATAAAGGGTTTATATATATATCTTAATCCAAAACTTTAAAGAATCAAGGTATAGATTCTTTCTTATTTTGAATCAATGTGAGATTCATTAACCTTTTAATACTCTCCCTCTATGCTGGACATATCTACTTTTAAAGTCATTTGAACATCGTTGTGGAGGTTGAGATGCATGTTGGACAAGTTTTCAGTCTGTTTTACTCATTGTCTGTAACTGAATTCCACTCCATGTATTAAAATCCCTTACTAGTAAGTAGTAATGCAATTGTTTCATTATTCATTTCAACTCAAGTATTTCACTCGATCAAAGCCGAGTGCACATAGCTTCTCATCCTTTACATTATACCCATCATCTGTATTGTAACAAACTAATTTCCTACCGGTTGTTCTTTAGTTACTAATTCCACATTATTTTGCTAACCCACTTCTAACAAACTTGTCAATCTGAGTGATGTCCACTATTTTGTCAATTCCATTGGCGATGAGAAACCTGAAAAATTCAATAAATTATTCCTATATTCACAAAGGTAGTTTGCAAACCTAGCAAAGTTAAGAAGTGACGTACTTATCTCTAAGAACTTTTGCCATTGACTGACAACCCCCTGGAATCATTGATTGCATGTTTACAGCTATATTTGGGTTGTGAATACTCTGCCTAAGCTGAATCCAGCCATGTTCTCCATGTTCTCTGTCTGATACTTGAGCCCTGAAATTGAAGCATTAGATTATTTCAAATTTTAAAAAATAATACGAATAAACACATGTAACTGTCGTACAAGTAAATTAGTTGGCAACTTGCAAGTTGATCCAGGAAAAACTTGGCGGACATACCGGTACATATAAGCATCGATGGCGGCCGGAGAGTCATTGGAATCAACAAGACAGCCGTCACTTACCCAACAGTCTCCACACGAGTCCAATTCCCACCCTTCAAGTCTACCCTCCTAAGTACACGTGTATATATATATATTATGTTGAGTGATAAACTTGATTGGTCCAATCCAATATAACACAATATATGTAAGGCTTCCTTCCACATCAATTGGCCTATATATTTAATTATAGAGAAAACATAGAAAAGTGAGATTTAGCAATTGAATGAATAGATGCATACCTGAATGCATTGTCGAAATGCCTCGATTGCTTCAATACCTCTTGCCTTGGCATGTCTGGGCTCAGAGATGATATTCATCCTCAGCTCTAATGATTCTAAGGGTTCATCAAGGTCATTTATGAGACTGCCAATACCCTCTTCTGCTCCAGCTATTTTCATACGTACCATTTCAATGATAATTTTAACTACCATGTAAGCCCCTATTTAGCAGAGAATATATGTCAACAAACGCATAATTACCGCTAACCAAATAATGAATGAAGCTTTGTAAGTCCTTAAATTGTAAGATTTACCGTCATCCAGGAAGTAGTTCTCTTTAAGAGCTCCGTGACCTGTTGTTTCCATCATGACATGTGCTTCAATGCCATCCTTATTAAGCTGAACCCCCTTGTCGATTACATTTCGGTAACCCACCCGATACAAACAGTGTTGCCCACCTCTGCTTGTGATGAATCTTGTAAGCGCCATGCTTGTACGTGCATCGGTCACTATAGTAGTTCCAGGATGTTCCCTCAATACAATAGCAGATATGAGTGCTATAAGCTTGTCCCCGTTGATAGGATTGCCCCTGTTGTCAACAACTCCACTTCGGTCTACGTCTGTGTCGAAGACAATTCCTAGATCAGCAGAATTTTCTAGCACAGCTTTTCTAGTGAATGCCATGGCAGTTTCGTCCTCAGGGTTTGGAATGTGGTTTGGAAACCTTCCATCAGGATTCAAATGTAAAGAGCCAAAGGTGTCAGCACCGAGCTTGTCTAGCACATCCCATGTGAAGAACCCTCCTGAACCATTCCCCGCATTCACGATTATCTGCAGAGAACGGTCATAAAGAGAGATTATAGCGAAAATTCTAGTCTACCTATGAAATGACATGTATGAAAAAGTAATTTAAATAATGACGTCGACTTAAATTTTCTTTCAAAAGTATAATAAGACTGGAAGAGATCTGCAAACCTGAAATCCTTGGAGTGGACTATCATAGTGAACAGGATGGCTCACTCTCTCTTTGATGATGTCCCTCAAGTACTTGGCATATATGCTCATGAAATCAACTCTTGATGGTTGAGTGTTCAGCAATGTTGACACTTTAGCAAGCCTATTGGCGTACTTACGGGCAGCTTTATCGCATATTTCCTCCACTTCCGGCGAGGTCAGGCCACCTTTCTTGGTGAAAAATTTCAGACCATTACGGGTGTATGGTAAATGTGACGCCGTCATCTTCAAATCAAGCAACGATTTGATTTTTTATTAGAGCTAAAAGTGAATAGTATAGTTATAGAAGTTTGTCAACAGATCATTTGAAAATTGTAGGGAAAACATAACACAAGCATCTAAAATGCAAATTTCACGAACTGTCGTGTGTTGTTTGGGCAAGGCCGAACAAAGAATTTGGACAGGGTTGAAGAATTGGCTATACTTAGAGCTTCGGACATAACGATTGGGCTTGTTCAATTGGGTCTTAAACTAATCGACCGTTGCACCCATTCTAACAGTAAAAGATAATACAGGAATCCCATATACAAGTTCACTTTTTGCATGCTATGACCCACGAATCCTATCCTATTGCTCGTCGGGCTTTAGTTTCTCAAAACAATATTGCTAAATTGTTCCACAGCGAACGCCTTGTTGACCACTCCTAGCACGAGCTGTTGTTCAATCAAACAGCTAGGCAAATCATTCCTTGTGTGGTTGGACTATTGTGTTTCTATCAAAAATTCAAGAAAGTCATGACTTAACTAATTGAAAATTCTTTTTTTATATGAATTATAAATTGTTGAATTATATAACAAAATAATTTCCTCCACCTTACCTTCATATCTTGATCTTTAAGTGGAAGATGAGCAAAATGTATAAACCTTAATCATTCATAACCATTACATCTAGAGGAAATTCACAATATTCATTGTTAAATATTTACAAGTAACTTCTAAAGCTTGATTACGGATTTATTTAACAAGTCAGACCAATAGTTCATTTTAAGTGTCCTTTTTTTTAATTTTTTTAATCACAAAATAACAATTTTATCGATTACTTCAAAGTTTGTCCTCTTAGTAAAATAGGGAGGTAAGATTACATATAATTGATATCCTTCTTACAAACTAGAAAATCTTTTGCAATGAAGTGTTTTTATTGTTATTGATATTGATATTGTTTTCTTTTAAGTCCTGCTAATTTATTAGGACAAATCGGAGTATCCTAGTACCATTCCATAGAAATGTAATGCATGCTAATCCTACTCAAAACTCAATACCTACCATTATTGATGCATCATAGGAGAAAGGTGGCAAAATGGTGCTCATGAAGCAAGCTGGAGTGGTGGCCAGTCCCATATCAAATACCAAGCATCCAGCACGAGCAAGACCTGCAAATACAGCCACACTCAACGATCCTCCCGACACCCTTGGGTCTCTACCAAGCGACACCTTGACATCCTCCACCCCACGTCCTAGCTCCTTTTCTAAACCGTTGATAACCCACTCCCCAAAACTCTCGGCAATGGCTTCCACAGCCGGTGGAGTAAGATCTACCGACCTTCCCTTCTCGCCCTCCAGCGCAACGCCACGAACATCGGACCCATTTTGGAGTCTTCTGATTCTATCCATTTCTTCATCCACAACAATTTGATTGTAGTTAGTGGTACTGGAAGATTTTAGGGGTGCAACTTTACTGGAAGAAAGTGAAAATGAGAATCTAATAAGAATGGTTTGGAGAGGTTTTGCTGTTGTTGATGTTGGGAAGCTTTTCACAGAGTTGTTCTGAAATGAAACTGGTGATGTTGAAGTGGAATGTGAAGCCATAGGTAGTGTTCAAGGCTGGCTCTATTGGACTGTTCAATGTTTTTGAATGGTAGGATATTTTAAGCAGCAGATACAGTTGAGGATAGAACGTGTGCTAAAAGTTTGGGGAGATGAAACCATAACCCTACAACTAAAATGCTATCTTAGAAATGGAAAAATATCTTTCTGGAAACATCCAAAAATGCCTGCAGATTTTTTCCCCTGTTTTAAACGGCGTGTGATTTTGGCTTTTGCATCTTCTAAATTTGCGACTGATAATTTGCTTTACAAAAAGGAGAACAAAGGGATATTCTTGCATGGTTCCTATTGGATAGGCAACTGAAGTAAACTGCTATACGTTTTACTTTATGTTAGAACCGGCAATTGTAATATTTTGATTACAAGGACTATGACAGTTCATACTTGTATCTGGTCAAGGCTCCTCATAACGTCCAAAAAATTCATATTTTATATTGTCTATATTTTTTGTCGACCTTTCTCTTTTGTTAATAATAACCGATATACTAATTCATTACCGTAACTTTATTGCCAAAGTTAAAAGGGAACACACTTGTCAAGGAGGTAAGTAAAGAGCATGAAACAACGATATAAATATCGTACATGTAATTATACCGAATGTAGTTCAGTATGATACTATAATATTATCAGTCAATACTGCATATTATTTTAAGTAATTTTTTTAATTTATAAAATAGTTGTTAAATTTCTTTTAAATTAAAAAATATTTCAATATATCGTATTGTATAATTATAATTTTACATAATCATATCTCTAAAAATCATAACAATAGAAATTTAAAATAATAATAATGTATTTATTTTTATTAATATTATTTTTTACATATTTCTTTTTTTTGATAAATCAAAAAGGCTTTTATAAAATGAAAAATATATGTTCAGATAAAAGAAATCAATCCCTAACTCGCTTAATTCATAAGGGGTGAAGGAAGCTCCCACTTCCTAAACCCTAAAACAAAACAAAGATAATCCGCACCAACTCTAATAGATACCGCCCAAAAGAACAAAATCCCAACAAATCTGACAAATAACACAAATATCACCCAATTCTATAAAGACTCTCAAACAACAATGTAGGAGTATGAAATTTGTAACTCTTGATTTGGCGGGACGATCTGGAGCTCATAAGATGAACCGGGACCGACGCCTGAGAAAAATACACAACTTATACAAATATAAATAATAACTACAATTAATACAAATAAATGTCATTTAATCATTATACAAATATAAAATTAAGAACAATATAATATATTTAAAATATTACAATTTCATCATATAATAATTAATAATCACATCAAAACAAATAATAATAATAATAATAGAAACAACAACAACAACAACAACAAAATATTCATGACTCTTTTACAATTACAATTTACAACAAGAGTTCATTTCGAGTAAACAATCAACTAGAAGTGAAACCTGAAATAAAAATATTTACAATTATATTTATATTGTATATATAGAATTTAACATATATATCAAATATAAGTGAAATTAAAAGAAGAAGAGAAATAAAAACCTAAAACCTCATTCATCGAATTCTCGCTTAAATCAAATTAACTTTAATTCTTATTTGGTATACAATCTTCATCATTGAGAGGAGCCTTATCATTACCATAATCCAAAGTTATTGTATCAAGATTGTCTTCCAAATCAATCTCATCTTTTAAATTTGGTTTTTCAAAAACTCAATTTAAAAAAAGTTCGATATGATTAAGGCAAATTAGATCTATAAAATTACTTATTTTATTATGAATCCTACTAAACAGTAAAATTAAATTATTAAAAAATTACAATAAATTATATCCAACTTAATAATGATAATAACATACTTTTTTTGAAGCTTTAAATTGTATCAAACAAAGACTAAATCGTTCAATCTTTTGTGTTTCAATCTATTACTTTTCTTGAAATAGATAAATTCAAATGTGCTCCAATTCCTCACTACAAGAAAACAAGTCATTTTGCGACGTTTTAAAAACGTCACAAAATGTCCAAAAACGTCGCAGAATGTATTCTGCGACGTTTTAAAAAACGTCACAAAAAACATCGCAGAATGTAGTGTAGGTAAAGGGTTTTTGCGACGTCTTATATAAAACGTTACAAGAAACACTGACATTTCACGACGTTTTTAAAAACGTCACTAAAAGTATGGAAAATCCGCGATGTTTTTAAAATGTCACAGAATGTAAAGGAATCCGCGACGTTTTGTTGAAACGTCGCAAAATGTCTTCCGCGACGTTTTTAGAAACGTAAAACGTCGCAAAATGTCTTTCGCGACGTTTTTAAAGTTATTTTCTTTTAATTATTAATTATTTTATTTTTTTTGAAAATAATTTAAATTTAATAATTTTTAAAATAACAAAAATTTAAAATCTTATTTATTTAATAACTATTCAATATTATTTATGAATTTTATTTATTTCATAATTTTTCAATTTTTTAGTATATTATTAATTTTAATAATTATTCATGTATTATTTAATTACAATTCACAAACATGTCATAACATAAGCTTTAATATTAAAACTAAGGGATGAAACATTTAAGATTCTAGAAAAAAAATGGAGGGAGATACAATTAAAGCTTCTTTAATGTTTGCATCTACAATGCGCTGGCAATAGATGCACAAAAACCATCATATCGTAACACTTATCATATCTCCTAGAGAGACCAAATTAAGGCAGCCTAAATATCGAGTCATTGATCAAGATACTAATATAAGAACATAAACATTCTTGTATCTATTAAGTCCATCAGATAATCGGAGTCCACGGACATTCTATTAAGTCTTGTCATACGGAGTTTTGAATTATCTTCCTCTAACTTATTTACTCTATTTCTTGAATCTGCAAGCTTCCTTTTACTTTGTATAAGCTTTGCTAAAATATCTTCCTTTTCCCTCTTTGATGCCTCTGTTATTTTATCTGCATCATGAAAGAAGCAAAGGCTTGTTACTTTATACATACATGTTATACCTTAACAGCATTAATTCATGAAAAGTAAAAGACTTCTTCGCTATTCTTTTCAAAAAAATAAATTGTGCTAACACAGAGATTCATTTTTTACTATAAAAAACATACAAGTGTATGCATAACAACACACCAGTCCCCATAAAATCAACTGATAACTACAAGATAGCAGCCAAACTGAAACTGCCTTTTTTCACTCTGAAAAGTCAAATACAAAACAAATCTTTGTTAAACTCAATTATCTCTTACACAGGAAGAACATAACTATTATTTCTAATCCTTATTTGTTTAAATTTATTTATATGATATACCAGATCAATTAGAAACTCACTAGAAAGTA
>JANZLD010000235.1:17253174-17268940 GCA_026413575.1 Erythroxylum carthagenense | reverse complement strand
TAATTGATTATGTGTAATTGTTTTATATATGAAAATGTTTTTGTTATAAAGTGGGCCCAAATCATTTATTGTGTATGCGCACTCAACCGTTTTGAAAGAAAAGAAAAATATCATAACGAGTTTTAAAAAGGTACTGATCGTTCTAGTACGCCATCCTCGCGGGTCACGGGCTCGGACATCACCGTCGATGTCGGGTTCGGATCTCGCGGGAGTGGGGTGCTACATCACATCACCTTTAACTCCAGCTAAATACTTCTTTAATCTAGTGATCATCCACCTTTCAAATGCATTTTATAAAACAAAAAAAATGGTATAGTTCTTCATTCGGAGAACCAGTCCAATATGAGCCTAAGCTGGATCATTGAATCTTTGTAAAATAGTTTAATTATCATGAATATTTAAACTGTCTTCCATTTATCTATAAAAATAAATGAAGACCTATATCAAAATTAACTTAATAACTTCATATCAAAATAAAGTTCTGTAAAAAAATGAAAAATAAACTAATAATAGTTTCTCAATAACCCATATTTCTTTATAAACCTAAACATCAAAAATAGAAAGTGATTGCTATACTTTCACAACTACAACTCTTTTTTTATTGTATGATTATATAATTCAATTATAAACTCATAAGTGATGACTATGACTAATTTGTGTTATTACATGATTCAATTATAAACTCACATTTATAATTCAATTTATGTAATCATATAATTCAATCGTAAACTCTTACCTGTAACTGATTATGTGATTCAACCATAAACACTTAACTATAACTTATTTTGTATGATTATTGATTAGTTGATTAAAAAATCCAATCATTTAATTCAATTTGTATAATTACTAATCATATAATTCAACCATAAATTAACTAATCCATTTTGATGATTATAAAATTCAATTTATAATATTTAACTTAATTTATCATAAAGATTGACCTTTCATTCAAATTTCAATGGATCTCAACCTTAAATTTTAGACAAGAATAACCTTACATTCATAATTCAATTCCAAATTTCATATAGAAAATGAATAAGCTCAAACTCAAATTCATAATCTAATTCAAAATTCTAGTTCCCAATCATCACAAAAAGTTAGAAACATAACCAATTCTAATATCCATTTCACCACCATGATAATTTTTATGAATGATACAAATTCACACTTCCATTTCACTATTCCAAAATCATAAATTCACAATTCACAAGTCATCAATGATAGAAGATACACAACATCCACAAGTTGGCAAGTCTATAAGCTTACATCACAATTAATTACACACACACACACGACTCCACAGTCTACACGCGCACACACAAAAAAGCAAAATACAACCTTGGCTTAAGATTAGCTCTGTCAAATCTAGGATTCTGGCAAATGATCCTCACATCTACGAGTAAGTTTGAATTTTTAGATTGAATTTTTTTTACATTTATGTCCATCACGTTTTTAAATTTCACTGTACCGATCGACATTTAAAATACTAGCTGGTGTGAATCCCTCTAATTTGGTACCATTTCTTAGCCAGTATAATATGAAATTTTTAACATTAGTATGAAGTGTAATTAAAAAGAAGCATTTTCTAATAAACTTCATTTTATATATATTAAAATATTAATTTTTTTGGAGAGTTTGAGTAATTAGGAATTATAGAATTCATATAGAATTAAGAGTTCAAAATAAATATAAAAGAAATAAGAATTTAAATTTAATATTATAAAAGCATACCTATCATCCATATAAAAATGAATTCAAACTCATAATTTATCTATATATAATCTTTTTAATTGCAAAATTTTTGGAAAGTACAATGAATCACAAACTTCACTTAATGGAATAACATATTTCTATAACATGTTAATTTAATATACATTTGACTCATACTTTTTTGTAATGTATATACTTGAATTTTTATTTGATTTAAGATAATATTTAAGTTGAACCATACTTCTTGTTTAAATTCTCTTTTTTTTGTTGGAAAAATAATAATAATAATTACTCACTGAAGTGAAGCATAAATTTTATTTAAATTTATTAATAATTATAAAAGTATTTTTTTTAGTTGAGCTAATTTATAATTCAATGTAATTTAGAATTCTAAAAATCAAGTTATTCAATTTAAAGAAAATAATTTTATATTGATAAATTATAATTCTTTAATTAAGCATAAACTTCTTAAAATTCAATATCATTATTTGGATTAATACTAATTTTTTATTAAAAAAGGGGTTAATTACATTAAAAAAGCCTAGACTTTCGTCAAATTTCAATTATAGCCTAAACTTTAAAAAGTAGCAATAAAATACCTAAACTTTCAATCTTTTTTCAATTCTAGCCCAAACTTCAAAAAGTAGCAATAAAATGTTCAAACATTCAATTTTTTTTCAATTCTAGCTCGTCATTAGTGTTTCTGTTAAGTTTAAAAATGACCTAAATCAAATTAAGCAATCCTAACGACCTTATTGATTCAGTACGCTGCAATACAAGAGTAGTTTGAGGCGTTAGAAGAATAAAGAGAAAACAAATGGTTGAGGGCATTAGAAGAACAATAAATAACATCGAGTTAGAATTGAAGAAAATTGAAAGTTTGAATATTTTATTGCCACTTTTTGAAGTTTGCGTTAGAATTTTAAAAAATTGAAAGTTTTGGGCATTTGATTGCTACTTTTTAAAGTTAGCGTTATAATTGAAAAATTTACAAAAGTTTGATCTTTTTTTAACAATTAACCTTTAAAAAACGCCTTTTAAGCTCTTCAAATATTAGACTTAGAACATTTAATATCATGAACTTTTATTTTCACTAAAAAAGTCTTTAAATATTAAAATTTTCACATCTGAACTCCTAACTTTTAGACTATATACTACATATGTTTCAATAACAATGTGAAATCATTTATTAAGATAAATTTAAGGGCATAAATGTAAATTTACACATACTTTATACCATATGGCTTCTCTAATTAAATTTCTTGCTCTTTAGCTATTTTGGCAAAAGATAGATTATTCATCATTTGATTAATGGCAAGTATTTAGATTTTTTGTGAGCAAACAACTTTAGTAAATAATCAACTTATAAGAAATTTTAAAAAAGTAATAACTCCAATTTTTTGTTTGCTACAACATAATGATTTTTGATGTTATGCTATAAAATAAGAAATTAGGAATTTTATCGGTTTGGAATTATTTAGGTTTAAATAATTTTTATATTTCTCGTTGATAGCCAGGTGATATCTTTATTATCATCTATAGTAGTGCGCTTTGTAACTTAGAATTTGATAGTATTAATTAGGATATTTTATTGATTATTGATATTGCACAGTTAATTGGTGTATTTTTATGGTGAATGATTAATTTGTTCAACAAATTAAGAATAAGATGTAGATTAGTAAATACAGAATCATCAATATAAATGAAAAGGAGTTGAAGTGAAGGCAAACTAAAGTTGAACAAGTATTAAGTCAATATGAAATAAATATTCCATTAATGACCGTTGTAGAAGGTTTTACAATGGTTAATAGTATGGATTAAATTATAAGGTCATTTGTTATAAATATGGGATTACATTATTATTGAAATGATATTTTCTTTTGGGAGGAAATTCTTTCTTTCTTTGATAGTATAAAAATATGATAAAAAGAACAAAACATGTAATTAATTTCCTAAAAGTTAAAAATAAGAAGATGAAAAAAGAGATAAAGATAATGATTAACGAAATTAGCATATTAGAGGGAAAAACCAAGTAAAACTTGTCCAAAACAACATAAAATGGAAGAGCACATGATTAAAGTGAAAAAGAGTTATTAGCGTTGAAGGGAATATTGATCGTGTTCATCAAGCTTTATAATAATAGCCCTCAAATATCGCAAGTGCATAGGTCATGAATTGTAGTAATTGAAGGGTCGATTCAACGAGGAGGGTGAGCTAACCTAATTCCAGGGTGTCTAAGGCTTAGAGATATAATAAAGTGAAGTTAAGAATGAAAGAAAAATATAAACACAGGAATTTGATTGCAGGAATTCAACTCAAGAATTTATCACAAAACAAGAATTGAAATTGAGCAACACAAAAGGTCACTATAGAAATTAGTCAAGAGAAATTACCAAGTTATGAGAGAGGGGTATCTACCTATCATTAATGCTAACCTAGCCAATTATGTGTTATCAAGGAGTCAGTTCTAGACTATTATAGGGGGAATTATTCTCTTGAGTTATAATCCTATGCTTTAAATTATTAATCCTAATTAAATTATAAAATTCACTATCTCTCAATTAACAAAACACCCATAATTAAAATTAGATCGGAAGCGCTCTATTAAACAACGGGGTCTCACATAGGATCTCTCTCCGCACAAAAACTAATATGATTAACTATATCGTCTATCGGATCGCCTAACTCTCATTAATCTAATCCAATCATTTTTATCCAGCTTACCCTCTCGATTTGTTGCCAAAATATGCAAAAATTAAAGTTCATCACAACACCCCCATCAATAGAACACAAAATTGACTATATTAACATCAAATAAAAGTAAAATCCTGAAGGAAGAGTTAGAACATCATCAATAATCCAAAACCCATCATCATATAATCCATTTCAATCTTATACACTAAATGAACAAAAATGAAATAGAAAGGAAATAGAACCTGGATCGAACAATACAAGAAGGAAGTAGCGACGGGAGGCCACCTAATCTGAGAAGCAACAGTGTTGAGACCCGCTTCTTCTTCCTCTTCTTCTTCTCTCTCTCTTCCTTTCTTTCTCTCTCTTGAACTTTCCAAAAGTGATAGAATATAGAAACTCTCTTAGGGTTACATCCTTAAATCTTATATAATATTTCTAATTAAGGCAA
The DNA here is from genome assembly GCA_026413575.1 of Erythroxylum carthagenense. NCBI lineage: Eukaryota > Viridiplantae > Streptophyta > Magnoliopsida > Malpighiales > Erythroxylaceae > Erythroxylum > Erythroxylum carthagenense. The sequence continues at coordinate 17,264,088 of JANZLD010000235.1, read as the reverse complement.
CCTTAAGGTCTTTTATTGGTTTGAAAGGTCCAAAAAATCCCTCAAAATGTCACGAACTTGTACCACATCAAGTCTATGATAACCGCCGCATAACCAGGTTAAGGACACTCTCGATATCCTTAATTTGACTATGCAAGGCTAACTTAATATTATTTTTTTAACTTAGATAGCACAATGGCTATGTCTTAAAAATCCCAAAACTTGCAACATTTTTAAACACTCTTCTATACTTACATCCAACCATAACTTCAGGACTTTGCCCACTTAAGGCAATATCAACAACAGTATTAAAAGATTCATACATAAAGTCATTTATAAAACACAAGGCAATCAAAAGTTATCTTACAAAATCATAAAGCATATCTACATAAACACAGTTCATGAGCTACTAGACAATAAAAGTACAAAATAAGAAACTATCCACGTTTGATAATACCTCGAAAATGTAAAATAATCACACCATCCACTCAGAGCTTCAAACTCACTAAATTAACCTACATGTTTGGAAAGCGTAGGAGATGAGTACACCAGGTACTCAGTGAGCAGGAAAAACATATAACACAAATAGAATTTGATTCATACCAAGACGGTGTAGATAACCTATAAAGTGAATATATATCATATAGAAACACATAAGCGTAGCCTATGGCTCAACGTATACTGGTTACATGCCACATAGGCCTAGCCTATTAATCACCCATTCGGTGAACATAGATTCCAGTTCCAGTACACAAAAATAGAAAAATATCATATGTATGAATCAAATCTTGTGAAAAAACAAATATTAGAATAAGCCAAAACTATTATATGTGTCACCACTAGTCAGCCAAAATAATGTGCACACCCATCGATCCTCGGTGTTGGCTCAACTTTCATTCGTGATGAGTCTAGTCTACAGTCAACAAGAGCATCATGACCTTAGGTGATGACCTCGTCGATGTCCAGAACCTAGGTGTGGAATTACCTGCAAGTCCCGTAGAAAAGTATTGATACATGAACTCGACTTTTATATACCAACATTAAAGGTACAGGAGTAGCTTAATCAAGACACATTTCCTTTTCTCTCTAAAGTTTGGAACCTTAAAGGACCTCCTTGTTGAAAAATCTATTTGTACTAACCTTGAGTTTTTTTTTTAGTTGAGTTATTAAGGCTAAGAGATCAAAACTCTTTTGTTGGGTAGATTTATAAGCTCTTTATTAGCTCATCAAATTAAGGACTTAAAGGGTAAGGTCTGAGAGATCGACTGAATATTGTTCTGCCTTTCCTCTTGTAACATCATATTATATGCCTTATTTATGTGTGGCAAAGGCTTCATCAACAAAATGGTGCCTCTTGCATTCTTATAACCCTTTTTTTAATCCCAATAAGAATTTCATAAGTTGTTGATTTAGTTAGAGTTTTGTAATTGCTGATGCAGTCTTACATTTGCAGGCAAGAATGTTGATAAGCATAGTATATTTATCCCATAACTTCTTAAGCTTAGAGTAGTACTTAGAAACAGAAAGATTCTCTTGATTACAAGCTATTATACTTTGCTGTAGCTCAAAAATTCTTGTTCCTTCACTATTCTCATATCTTTGTGACAATTCACCCCAAACTTGTTTTACTGTTGAACAATATAGAAGACTATTTAAAATATCGTCACTGACTGACCTTAATAACCATAATATCACCATACTATTACAACGAATCAAATAGGGCAATAAAGGAGTTTTATACAAGTCCCATCTACAAAACCTAATTTGTTTCTTGTTAGAAGAGAAATCTCACATAACTTCTTCCAATTCTCATAATTTTCTCTAGTAAAAATCTTGGTTAGGAGCTTATAATCAGGATGATCAGCATTCAATAAGTAAAAAAGCATGAGAAGGATTAAAAGTAACCAGAGTCATAAGTAAACTAGAATTTATTCTAGTAGACATCATTTTAGTTGAAGGAACAAAACATAAAATCTATGTGTAATATTTGCAAACACTTTATAGGCAAAAAAAAATTGCAGCAGAATTTTGATTGAAAATGTATTGTACACTGGATGATTGATGAAGCAAACAATGCATCAAAAAGAAAGAAGAGCTAAATCAAAATTAGATTCTTCAAAGAAAAGAAACGAATTAATTTGATCAAAAGGAAGTAGTCACAAAAAATAATAGCTCTGATATCATGTCATTGTTTAGTATTTTCAAATATCATATCTGTTTTAGCAAAGAACAATAGGCAGTACAAAGGGATGTGTAGATGAGATAGCTATATATCTCAAATCTTCATATCCCCGACGATTTTGATGGTTGTTCCAAGTTATTCAAGAATATTCAAGTTTCAATGGCCGAAGAAGAAAATTATGGTTTCTTTTTGACAAAAGTTTAATAAAAGTCATTTGGCCTTAAAAAAGTATATATCAAATAAGCAATTAATTGATAGAATTAAAAATTAAATTAATTTAAACTTTATTATAATTTTAAAATGTCTTTTAAATTTTAAAATGTTAAGATTTAATTTAATTTTAATTGAAACTTTAGTTTAAACTTTTTATTTGATTTTTCAAAACTTGAAGTAAAACTTAAGGACAAAGTAAACGTTTGCCTAATTTAAGAACATAAACTTGAAGTCAACACCAATGATTAAATAGAGGCATGAGATGTTTATTGAGATAAACATGGGATCACTCTATGCCACAACGGCACATATATATTAATATGCATCATGAAAGAAAGTCTGCCAACCATATTTCAACTTAGTTTCATATACGCACACGTATATATATAATTTTATTATTTTTGGTGCATCGGAAAAGCACACTTTTATATAGTACTATTTTACGTCTGAGCTTGAGTCTGAGTGAGGTGAGCATCAATGTCCTTACTGCAATGGACTACAAACTCGAGCAATGTGGTAGGGTCTGGGATCTGATGGTTCAGCTTCTCGTATACAAGAGTCCAGTGGACCACGCTACCTTCACCATTGGGTTTGGGAGTGGCTTGAACTATGAGCCTGAAGTCCTTGTACTCCTTCATAAGATCCCCGTCTATCACTCTGAAGGTGGTTGAATTGTTCTTATCGTCTATGGCTTCAACTATCTCCTTTGCAGTTTTCTTAACCCCATCTTCAACAATTCATGCAAACTTGTCAGTCATTAACATTGAAGACTGTCGTTGAAGACACAGCGTTTCTAATATTAGGCTCTATGTAAAATAAAAAGAATTTCATCTTTTACTTCTTTTTATAAAAATTATAAGTGTCAAGAGTGAATTTTATAAAGAATAAAATGAAACAAGTCTCCTGAATAGGTGTCTTTCCTACTCTAGCCCAAGTCCGGCCTGATGAGGAATGACACTAGAAAGGGACTTAACCATATGTCCAAATAAAAACATCATCAATTCCCAGAAACAGAGCACTTAAGCAAACATGAGTTATCAATACTTTCGATCAACAGTTTATCTAGATGAAATGTTTACTTAAGTTTGTTCATTTCCTTTAGTTGATAGCAAATTTAGTTATCTAGTATTTGCTCCACCAGTGTTTTTTCTTCTCAATTTTCCATGCTCAATTTAGTTATCTAACGTGAAAGGCTTGCTAAGTAGCTATCGTCGTTATGACGATTTCTTAAGTTGATAAATAGATCTTGCTAGAGAGTAAAGACTTTAAACTCTTGGAAGCAACCAATAAAAAAGATAAGAATATCAGGGAGTTTGTAACTGTATATATATATAATTGTCCAATAACTTGTCGCGATAGTCTTTCCTTTAGATGACACTCCCCTTAGAAATCAGCTACACGTATTAGTAGTTCAAGTTATACATTATATATTAAGCCGGGCATATGTGGAGCTTAAGAGCCTATATCTGAAAAGAGGATCCTTTCTTTTAGCTATCTTGTTCCTAGTTGATCACAGTTAACATATCGATTATAGCAAAACCATAAAAAGGAGTGGATTCTCGAGATCGAAGAATTGCAAATAAGTTTGGTTGATTCCTATTAAAATGATCTTAAGCAGAGGATATACATACCATGAGTATAATTCCAGGTGATGACAGTCCCCTCTTTACCCCAGTCGCCTTCATGGAGATCAACACCATGAACCTTGTCAGGGCTCATGGTATTCACATGATGTGGTCTGCAACTCAAGACGTCGTGAAATTTGCCGGCTGGAGCTTTGATCTCTACATCACCCTCCAACTTTCCCAAGAGACTCATGTTCTTTGGGCTGACAATAGTCTTCAAAAGCTACAGTCAAGTCTATGAACATTAGAAGAGATCGATTCGGGTGTTTATGAAAGAACATTGCACCGCTTTCCTTTATATGGACGTGAATGACATGTTTAAGATGTCATGATCTAAATTAGGACTAAGAATCTCACGTTGGAAAGAAATAGAATTAGTAAAGGTATATAAATAGATATGATCTATAAATTTGATGCTTTAAGATTTTAGGTTGAAGTGTGATGTCAAAATTTACGAGTATGTTCTCTTATTAGGCTCATAATGTAAATCTTCCAAGTAAGTGGGCTCCCCAACACTAAGTGGTATAGTATTAGAATCAATGGTTTGACAAGGGACAAGTATGAGCAAGGATAGATCTAGAAATTTTTTTGAGTAAGGGAAAAATATTTTTTTAAGTGGGGGCAAGATATTAATGAGGGAAAGTTTTTATTATTTTTAGGATCAAAGTTTAAAATAATAATACTTTTATACGAAAATTTTTATGTGCATCCGCCGCCCTGAGTATGGACATGGTAGTTAGATCTTGTGCCTCCCCATGAAGAAGAACAAGGAAACTGCTGGTGACCCGAAACCAGTGGAGTAAAAGGGCTTTTGATGACGCCATATACTCGAGCTACTAAGAAAAAGGTCTTCGCTCAAGAGGGAATTCAAGACCAACGTGGAAGTTCACACTTGAGGTGGGAGATTATTGGGATGTCAATTGTGAGTAGGAATTCCACGTTGGAAATAGATGAAATTAGTGAGGAGCATATAAATGAAAAGGACCCATAAACCTACTATCTTAAGGTCCCACGAGTATGATCCTTCATTAAACCAATGATGTAGATCTCCTAAATAAGTAGATTCCCCAGCCATAACAGTGATGGATTTTGATTTTTAATTTATCTTACATTTTGTTTCTAAGAAAACTCAATCTTATGAAAAGAAATTTAAAGTTTAAAAAATTTAATCGGTATTAGATCGTCCAATTAAATAATAAACTACTCAGTTTTTACAACAAGATTATTAAAGTAAATTGAATTAAATAGTTAAAAACTGAACTAAAAATTTAACTAGTTCAAGATTTATTAATTGAACCGATCAAATCGATTGAGTTTTATACCTATTACTTTTACAATGAAAAATATGAGTAAATATTATAATGCTTGATAAACAGAAAGACACTTCTATTTTTTAATTATGAGGCTAAATCCAAGTAAAATTATGGATTACTTTAGATTATTTGTTCAAAAATTCTTGTAAGTTAATTTTGTTAATTTCTTACTAACCTTCTATCTTTTTTCGTCATGCATGTTTTAACTCCAAATCTATATGGTTGAAGAAAGGGAATAGGTGTCCATCACTAGAAGCTGTGAAAATGAGAAAATGTTCGTAGTGAATGGTTTACTTATCTTTTTCCGTAAAATGAAGAATATGCAACCCAGATTTTAGTATATAGAAAGGCATTAATTTTATGATCAGTCAATACAGATATATGTCAATATATGCAACCCAAATTTTAGTATATGAAAAGGCATTAATTTTATCATTGAAAATCTGTTGATTCAATCTTAAAAGAAACCTTAGTTATTTAATTCCAAAATTCTCATACCCAAACTTTGGTAATTATAAAATTTGATTTAAGTTGCAAAGCAATCAACTAATTTCTACCATTGAAAAGGAATTGTCAATAAACTATTTAAAACTTTTATTTCGAAATAAAATGGTTAAAAATTTTAATTTTTAGAATTCAATTGTTAGTAAATGCATAGAATGAGGTTAACAACAATAATGTTGTGTTTGGATTTGCACTTACGTGCATCTCAATTATTTAGTCCTTTCAATTTAGTAAAAGATGTGGAAATTACTCTGAATTTTAAAAGTATAAAAAATAGATATCCATATTAGAGGAGTGCATATTTGTTTACATTTTATATGTACTTAAATAAAGATCAAACAAAAACAAGGAAGTAAGGAAAAATAGAAGATTTTGATATGATATCACACTGCTATTCTTTTTAATTAAATTGAATGCATTTAGTTGGCAGACTTTACTGATGTCAATGTATTTTGTCTCCATTGAAATTTTCGTACTTTGCTAGGTATCAAGTTATTCAAGTCTCGAGCTATTGAGCTTTCAAATTATCTCTTGGTTTACTAATAATTATACTATAAAGTTAATTAACATGGTGCAGTTCCAATATATAAGAAAATTTATCAAACCCTTGTGTCTTATTTGAATTGGAAATCAAATAATGCTGGAGTCACCGTGTTGGGTGACGAATTCACGGTACTCTGACCGATACTTCTCAATGAAATTTATTAAGGTTGTAATCAAATAATGCTACAGTCATCATGTTGGGTAACGAATTCACAATACTTTGACTGATACTCGTCAATGAAATTTAATGGGGTTATACAATGTACAAAAGGGATCTCTAATCACTGGGCCAAATGATTATTAATGGAATAGCCCAGATCACTTGCTCACGGATATTGTCCGTTTTGGGTTACCAATCGATAAAACCCCTCACGGTTTTGCTCTTCCCATACTTGGGAAGACGCGTCTATGGGGGAGAGGTATCCATACCCTTATACTTCATTCTCCTCTCCAACCGATGTGGGATTTCACACTTCATCCCCTTAGGGCCCAACCTAGCTAGCACAATGGCTCAATTACTGGCTCTGATACCATTTGTAATAGCCTTGACCACCCGCCCACGGATATTGTCCACTTTGGGTTGCCCGTTGGCTAAACCCCTCATGGTTTTACTCTTTCCACGCTTGGAAAAATGCATCTATAGAAGAGAGGTATCCATATTCTTATAAGGCATGCTTCGTTCTTCTCTCCAACCGATGTAAGATTTTACAATTAATTATAAGGGTAGGCCATCGTCATGGAGCTAACGTATATCCAAAACAAAAATCTTTTGATTATTGATTTGATATGCCTATATAAAAAAATTGAATATAAATACTATATTCATGAAATAATAATCATCTCCAACAATTAGAGTAGTACAAACTGCTAATTACAAAACCCATTGACCATACATGCACTATCTATATTCTCAGTAGTTGTTTGATACTAGTTGAGATAAGTTGTGTATGAAACTTTGTCTAAAAAGTCATCATTACTTTAAGATAGAACTCCATCTAAGTATACTTACTGTAATGCTTGTATTTCCCAAATATCTTTGTGTTTCTCATCATCCGTATGAAATGTACAAGCATTGCAAAACTAACCTTGAACAACTTTAAAGCCTCCTTGATTTTCCATTTTAGCCCATTGATCCAATACAAATAGTCTTCCCAACTGAGGTTCATATATTGTAGCTTAAATAAGTTGAGAAATCTTTTCCATAACAAACTTGTACGGCAACACTTGAAGCAGGTTTGATTAATTGATTCTTCCTCACTGATACATAAAGGGCAGAACTTATCTGAGATCCGAAATTTTACCCTATCTTTGGTATTTAGCTTGATTTGAGAAACTATCCAAAGTATGAAAGAGTGTGTCTAAGCTATTCCAAAACTCCATATCAGCTTGTGAAAAGGAAAAGTGATCAGTGGACCAAGCAACATCTGTGTACATGACTAAGCAATTAACTTGTGAGAGTTATGTAACTCCCATCTAACTTCATCCTTGTGCCTCAGATCAATGGAATAATATGGCATACAATCTATTATTGATTTGATTCCTCTCCCTATATGAAATGGCCAATAGCAGCTATCAGTGCAAACAAATATGTGCATTTTGGTGTTATCAGGGATTAACTATGTTAGAGCTAAAAAATATTGACTCTAAAGGTCAAAGAGAATGTCAATTTGTTAAACTAGAATGTTGTGCCCTTTCCTTCTCTTTCCATCTCTAATGTATTGTTTGATATAAGAATGCATAAAATATTTGGTTCATAATATTTGTTGAAAAGTATAGGATTGATTACTTTTTTGAGCCACAGATCAAATGCTTCCTTGTTTGATATGAAACATATGCACCCATTTCACCTAGAGGCTCTCCTTATTATAGCAAATCCTCCTCCATAGCTTTTTAGCTAACAATACCTTACTCATTCTACTAGCTAAGCTGATACCTAATCTGCCATATTCTTTGAGTAAACAAATGGCACACCATTTGACCTTGGAGGTCTTATTACCACTAAGATTTTTTCCATGCCATACGAAGTCTCTTATACTTATGTCAATCTTTGTCAATGCTCCTATAGGTATTGCTATGTGTGTCAGCTAATAAGTGTGTGTAGGTTATTAAGAATGGATATAGCTAGTTGTAATCTACCTCAATAAGACAAAAATCTATTACGCCAGTTAGTAATTCCTTTATGAACATTTTCCAATAGAGGTTTGCATTCAGCTTCCTTTAACTTTCTTGTAGAGATGGGAACACTCAAGTAATTAAAAGGCAACTGTTGTATTGAAAGCCCTGCCTTAATAATCACCTCGAGAAATCCACTTGGCTTTGCTTGGAAAGCTAAGCAAAGATCTTTTGAGCATTAAACCTCAGACCTGATACATATTTGAATCTCACCAGAGTGGTTAAGATTGCCTCAATTAAAGTAAAGTCATTAGCATATAACATGAGTAGATCATCTTCAAAACAAAATTGAGTGATATTAAGCTCACAACAATGATATTGATATCTAAAATTTAAGTTTTCCTCAATATATATCAGTGTCAATCTCTAACAAACTTCCATAGAAATAGTGAATAGATAGGGAAGAAGAGGATCTCCTTACCTAATTCCCTTAGTTGAATGATAAAGATACGTAGATTACCCATTTATTAACACTAAATAAAAATTGCTGATATGGAAGAATAAATCTAGCTAATGAATTTGCTAAGATAGCCAAAAGTATGGAAAGCATTGATAATGAAACCCCAATTAACTGTCATTGCCTTAGTGAAATCTATTTTGAGTGCATAACTTCAAACATGTTCCTTATGAGTATAGTCTTTGAACAATTCTTAAGCTAGCATTATATTGTCTCCTATACTTCTCCCTGGCATATATGCACCTTGACCATGATTAATAATACAAGTAGAGTGTTTCTCAATTTATTGGCAAGGATTTTAGATATAATCTTAGATAGCACATTGCAACAAGATATTTGTTTGTCATCTTTCTTGGGTTGGGAACCTTAGGCACTAAAACGAAAAAACTCTTGTTGATTTTAGTGAGTAACTTGCCAATAATGAAAAACTCTTTTACTGCTTGAATAATTAGTACTTGTAACAAATTCCATTGCTTTTTAAAGAACCTAACATTAGAGTCATCCAACCCATGAGATTTATCTAGCTAAAATGAAAATAACACCTCCTTTAGTTCTTCACCTGTGACTTCCCTTAGTAGTGCAGATTCTTGTTCCTGTTTGATGGACCTAACCATTTGACTGATTAGATAGCTAGGAAGGCTTGCAGTGTGAGTAAATACCCCATTTATTTCTTGAAAGTGATTTCTGGCCGCTCGTGTGAGTTCCTCTTTATCATTTTTCTTCATACCATTCTCATCTTCAAGACACACTATCCTATTTCTGTTTCTCCTGCCTTGAATCACACTGAAAAATATTTGGAATTTCTGTCCCATTGTTGCAACTATTGGATTCTAGACTTCTGTTTCAGTTGCTCTCAACATTCCTCAATGATTTGTAAGTAACTACACAGTTAAGAATTTTCTTCGTCCAAGAGTGAGGAATTAATAGGATCTTTGGCTAAAAGCTTATAGACCAAAGATAGATTCTTAATAGCCTATTCTTTACTGAATTTTAAAGGATTTGAATTAAGCTTGAAAAGCTTAATTCATTCTACTTTAATACATTTCAGTATTTTAATACATTGAAAAGTCTTAGAGCCCTTCACATTCATACCAATAGCATTTGCAATTATTGAATCTTAAAAACTTAAAAACTCAAAGTTTTGTATACTGTAATAGATAAAGTAATTTTTTTCAGTATGTATAATGTGAACATTTCGTCTAAAACTCACCCATCTACACTTCATGTATCACTCTTATAGCTCGAAGATGAAGAGTATGAGGATGACATTGAAGAAGAGAATAGATTAGTGTTAAAAGATTGTCACAATGATATCAAAAAAGAGAATAGGTGGAGATATGTAAATAGTTGATAGAGTATCTGCTAACAACGATAATAATTATTGAAGAGGAGTTGTAACTTACTTTGGATTGATATGAATTTTTGGTATCTTTCTCCTTCTATTATGTGTCACTCTCTTATTCACTTTTAAACTTCAAACATTAGCTAAATCAATAAGTCCAAAATTCTAATATTTTATTCTTAAAATTGAGTTCTATTAATTTGGTATCAAAGCATTGAATATTGACAAAATAAGACAATGGGGTACAAGAAATGGCAGAGGAAACTAGATTGCAAGATATTACACAATTGGAAGAAGATTGAAGGAACCAATTGTAGGAGATGTAAGAAAAATATGAAAAGATGATCAAAAAAATTGAAGAAAATGATATTATATGTAAAGCCCACAAGAAAAAAAAAACAAAAAAGAGCTCAACCTTAACAAACCAACCTAGCCCATAAAACTAATTAACAGAGGGATATACATACATACATATATGAAGAAGAAATTTTTTTGTTGGGTAACCAATTGCCCTTCTACTGTCTTTTGATATATAAAGACAGTAGAAGGGCAATTGGTTACCCAACAAAAAATTGTCTTCTTCT
>JANZLD010000235.1:17240317-17251002 GCA_026413575.1 Erythroxylum carthagenense | reverse complement strand
AGGAAATAATTAAGAAAGTGTGATATCTAAACAAGGGATTGAAAGACCTATTGAATCTATCAACTGTGGTCTTTTGGAAGAAAGTATTCGAGTGGTGAAGTTATATAGGAAGCGGAGGAGTATATGAGGTAATAGTACCCCTACTTGATTGATTAATCAGATATTAATTTTGAGGATGAAATTTCTTTTAAGGAGGGGACAATTGTAACATCTCATTACCCATATTAAGGCAAAAACAATAAATGAGAGAAATTGCTGAGAAAATAGGAAACACATTTCATGTTTATGCATAATATGTCATACACATATACTTGAATAGTGAAATTGTTACATATGGAAATAATTGTACATGCATTCATGAATAATTCCGGGCATAATTGGACTGAGTTGTGATTTTTGGAAATTTTTGAGAATTTAAATTTTATTTGTATTGGAAATTTTATTGATTAGTGGAATTGTGATATTTTTGAATTTTGATGAATTTCGGAAACTAAAGAGTATTTTGGAAAATAGGAAAAGAAATCAAAAGAAGATTTGGAGATAGATTGTAAAGAAGAGAGTTTATGGGAGTTAGCTTCAAGAGAAACTAAGTTAGAGCTTAGGTATTAGGAAAGTGACAAGTGTCACTTAGTTAAGTTGTTTTTATAATATGTTAGAAGTAAGTTAAGTTACAAGAGAGTTTAAAAGGTTAAGTGATATTTCTAAGTTCTTTCTTCTTCATCACCTTCTTCAAATTTCCTCTCAATACACAAAGTTTTTCATCAAATATCCTTCTAAAAGATTTCTGTGTTTTTCCTTCTCCAATACCAACCCCACCTTGCAAGTGGTTTCTTTTGCCTTAAGAAAAACCAGAAGTTGGTTAGTGTTCACAGTGGATTACGTGATTTTGCATGAGTTTAGAGCTTGAAGATAGTTGAAGATTTTGGAATCTTTAACAAGTATTGAGAAAATCCTTTAGAGTTTTGGATTTATGAAATGAAATTGATGAGTTTATGTCATCTACATGGAAAATGGCATATATGTGTATATATTCATGAATACTGTGGATGAGATGAAAATTTTTATTATAGTGTTATTTAGTTTTTGACGGATTTCTAGCGATCTGATGTTGTAGAAATTGTTTTTGGAGTTAGAATTAGCAATGAAATGGTGTTTAAGATGAGTGTAGGAAATGAAAGTATATAAAGGTGGTATGCTCTGTTTTCTGTTTCTTCACTGTGTATACATATATATGTGTGTGTTTACGTGAGTTCTATAGAGATGATCAAGAAAATGATTTTTTGAGTTGAAAAGTAGTTGTAAAGTGATGGTCTAAGATGGGAATGAGTGTATAAATAAAGGTTGAGAAGAAAATAGTGAATGTGATAAAAAGTTGAAAAAGCAGTAAATGGTGTATGGCAGAGCATGAAGAGTCAACTATTGATATTTGCTTTTCTTGATGGAACTTGGTTAAAATTGCTTTTTAGAGGTAGTGTGAATTGTGGTGAATGAGTTTAGTGAAGTGGAGTAGATTAAAAAAAATTGAGGTGTTGGTTTTTGAAAAGTGGAAGTTGTTTAAATATTCTAGGAATGAGCAGTGAGAGTGGAAGTTTTCGATCTGAAGTTCCATGAATTTTTTGTGTTGATCAATGCGTATTTTGACAAAATATTCTGCATGAAAGTTGTAGATCTTTCTTTTAGCTTTCCATTGATATAAAGTTTGTAATTGTTAGAGTTCTGGATCAAAAGTTATAAACTTTAGAAGTTGAGACGTCAGTGAAGAAGAAGAAATAGAAAAGCACCTTTGTGTTTTAAGATTTTAGGCCAAAAACACTGTCATACTTTTGAGGGTTAGCGAAAAAGTACTGTCATGCAAAAGCACGACCGTGACTTTGGAAGTAAAGAGAAATTTGCACCATTGTGCAAATGCACGATCGTGCATTTGGGATTTTGTCTTTTACTGAACAGTCTTCGTGCATTTGGGATTTTGTCTTTTACTGAACAGTCTTGCTTCGTTTGACCATAACTTCTTCTCTAGACATCCAAATGACTTGGTTCTTGAACCATTGGATTAGTAAGACATTTTTCTACCTCTTCACAAAAATTGGTAGCATTCTAAAATGATTAGAAAAGATTTATTGAACGAAAGTGAGAGAATTAGTTAAAATGGTATGAACTGGTGTTGTTTTCAGTATTTTAATTATATCTAGATCTATAGGATTTCAAATGAGATTATTGTTGATTTGGAGTAAAATTGAGACATAGGCTACAAATCATATGAAGAAGTCGAATTATGATTCAGTCTCTAAGATGTTGAATTTCTGGATGGAAGTTCTGCATAGTATACTGTTTTTGAATATGAACAACCCGATAATGCTTGAAGCATATCTTCCAAATTACTAATCCAAATTGAGTGATTTTGGTATCAATAGAAAGATAAGACATAGGGGAACAGTTTTCTGTAAGAGATTATGACTAAATTACATCAGTTTCACTTTCTAATTGAATGTGAACAATAGACCCGAAAGTGTGTCTTGGAAAAATCTGAAAGTAAGCCAATGAGAAATGAAATGTGATTTCAATGGTTTTAGTGAGGCTTAAACCTAAGTATAAATTATACTTAGATGAATTTTGATATGAGAATGAAAAATACCCGGGATTGTCATGAACATACATTGTACATATTTCATTTCATTTATGTGCATTATTAAACATTTATGACTGTACAAATTGTGATATATAGGTATCTTGCATAAATGGGCTGTGTAGGTTAAATGTCCACATTCAGATGTTTCCAGAATTTGGAAGTAAATGCTAAACTGGAGCGTATTGTGAGTAGACCGAGATGGTCTCATTTTATTGTTTGTTCTGTTTTGAATTTTGTATTGATTGACTATTGAAGTGCTACTTGTATGTGAGTGAGATGAAATAAGTGTGCATAATATGATTGTTAAATGTCGGATCTCGGTCTGATGACAAATTTGTTTTGAATGTGCATTTGCATGTAAATGAAAAGTGATACTCATCTCTAATGTTGAATGTCGGACTATGGTTTGATGATATGTGAATGTGAATGTGATTGATGCATTTCATTTCATGAATGCATGAAACATAATGGCTATTGTGACCAGAGTAGCTATCGATAAAGTTTAAAGCTCAACGACTGAAAATGAGCTTCGAGCTCAAAAGTGAATCAGAGCCTTAGGCTCAACATTTAATGAGCCCTGTATCCCCCAAGCTGATAAGGAACAATTATCAATGAGTCCTATATGGGACAGTTTAGGCACTCGGTCACAACAAAGTAACAAATGGAAAGTGGGTCTTATGTGCTCTGCATATTCATAATATGAGTGATTATATCTATTGAATGTGAAGTGTGAAATGTGTAATGATGTGAATTATGTATTACGTGATTGGGTGAGCCATCGATGATGGTCACTCATTTAGTTTGCAAAACTCATCCAAAATTTGCAATTATTTTTTAGGCTTAAAGAGTACCCCATTAGATAAACTGGAGTATACTTACGGCAGGCAAGACATAGAGGTCGGGATCAGTTGGCATCTGCATTAGTATTTCCTTTATTCTGTACCAAATTAAGTCTTCTGCAATTATTGTAACTTATGTATTCGAATATTTTTGTTTTGAAATAAATTTCCAAATCGGAAATGTTGTATATGGTTTTTGCAATGTAATGAAATTTGGACAAGTATTTTGTATTTGTAACGGGCCCAAATGGCTATTGAAATTTCTGATGATTGTATTGCTATGATAGAAAATTTTTATGAAATAAAACAGGCACAAATTGATTACTGATTTTTGCTTATTTAATTGTTTTAAAAAATTATACTGATGTTTGAATGATTGAGTGCTCTAGCATGCCACCCTTGCGGGGCATGAACTCGAATATCCTTCAAGATGTCAGGAACGTGTCTTGCGGAAGTGGGGTGTTACATATTATGTGTATAACCGTCGGTAAATTTATCGATAGTAGTGGTAATTCCGTAAGTAAATCATAGTTAAGAAAATATTGACGATTGCAATATTACCAACGGAACAAAGAGAAACAATCGATAAATATCATACAATTTACCGATGGTTTATGGTGTTCTGTCTATAAGCATAGTGCATTTTGTCAACGGACTTTTGTTTTACGTCGGTAAAGATAATTAAGAAATTTTTAAAAAGATTTGGACATTAAATTTTATTTCATGATCTTAAGATTAATGCATAATTTCAGCAGTTATAAATTATCTGTGCATAATATTTTAATTTGTTTATATATTTTATTTGTTTAAACAGAAAGTTCATTGATGATATAAAGTTAAAATTTTCTTAATTAATAATAAAAAAATTTTAGTGTACATAATAAGTCTTTGTAATTCAAAGCAAATGACTGCAACAATCCGAATGTCCTGGTGACCGTGGGTGCTCTAAGGTGCTACCCCTTGCCTTCAACTCATCCACCTCATGTCTCAACTAGGCTATATAGTCCATCAAAGTGTCCACTATGGTCTAAAGCTAATTGACTTGATTGATTTGCTATCGTCTAGTAGATGCTGCTATACTGGACGTGGAGAACTGTGAATAACATGTGTTCGTAAATGAACCTAGCCTGAAGATCCTTTCACGACAGTTCCTACCACCTACTACATCAGGATATGTCTAATTCTCATCAACAGCTTGTTTATGCTAAGATTGTTGCTGAATGCTTCCTTGTATTTGGTTCTATTAGGATGCAATGTTTATATTAGCAAGTGATAATTATTAAGAATTAATATTAAAGCATAAATTTCACATACATTCAGTTCTCTACATTGGGTGTTGACGAACGTCACACCATCATACTTCTTAGTGTAATTGTGCAAAAACAGCTAACGAGGTGTAGGCCTTATACCCATACATTTTTCCTACATAAGAATAAAATGTTTTATGTGAACTAGAATTTATAAAAATTTCGGCAGAGTTTCCTCTATTTTTAGGCTATTTATCCCCTGTTGAACAAATAAAATAACTCAACACAGCCATATATAGCATAAGACATTTATACAATTATCATTATCCATAATACACATATTTTCATTCCAATATTCACACATCAATTTAAATTGAAATACAACAAAGTAAAACAATTAGAATATAAGTGTAAAATTTAGATACTTATAAGTCTCTCTGCATATTTGTGGTGGGTAGTTGATGCTCCCGTACGTACAAGAAGACTCTCTCCCCCCGACCCTCCATATTTGTTAGTCGAGTTACGATCTGAGATGAACAATGCCTTAGGTGATGTCTAATACTGCTGCTAACGATTCCATATTTGCTCAGAAATATAAGGCGATTATATAACAGCCTTGTGTATCGCACCAATAAAGTCACTTAACATGTACGAGCTCGCCTCTCCCATATTTTATGTATGACTGCGTCAAAATCAAAATCCCAGAACAATTATTTATGAAATAAACGGAAAAAATTTGATAACTTGTAATGTAATAATATTTATCTAATTAATGTATACAAATCAACTAATTTAGAAAATAATTTTTTATTGTACCTCAAACTCCTAAAAGTAAAACGACTTTGTGGCCTGAGAGATATTCTTCCATGCATAACCCTCAGGATCAATCCTCTCTTTATATTTAGATATAAGTTAAATTTATATTGTAGGAAAAAATTATAATATAATTTACATTTCTTATCAGTGTTCTAAAATAAAGTATTATTTACAAAACATTCAAATTAAAATTTGAGTGAATAAAAATTTAGGTAACAAATGTTTGAAATTTCATCACAACATAAATTTAAATCCTAAGCAATTCTAATAACATAACATGTATATAAAACTTATCTCAAAGATTCAACTTAGTTATATGATTTATAATCAATTGTCTCGTAGAAATATAGTCCATATTCATTCCTATTTCTTTATTATGTTATTGATATAATTATACTTGCTATCTTTGTGTTTGGTTTACATTGATATTTAGAGTCTCTAATATATATGAATGTTCTCTTTATTGCTTCTTAATGCATTTATTTGAGATTCAATCAATATTTACTAATTATCCTAACAATAAACATATATCCAGTTTCATTTACAAAATAGTACATATAAGACTACCAATTGCATTAAAATAAGAAACCACCTTTATCTCTTCCTCTTCTTATAATAGTTGAGGATATTGCCTGGTAAATAGGCATTCACCATTAGCAATAGGCAAAACCAACTTTTAATCTTAGATATTTCTATATTGTTCAACTATCTGCTTAATATATATGTAGCTTATAGAAGTGATAATGGTCTTCTTGAATGATTCTTAATGACCCCCAAAGATGCATGTAGGCTCACCCATATTTTTCATTTTAAACATTATTGATAGCTAATTTATTTATTTACTAGAAAATTCATTGTTTTTACTAGACATCAAAATATTTTCTATGTATAATAACAAAGTTACATATGTAATGTTGGATATTTTGATTATAGATTGACTTTAACAATATGAACTTTTTACTTTTGGTCTTTATAAAGCATTGCAATTAGTTGTTCCATATAAATTGCTTGATCTAATTCTCCATTTAAGAACACATTTTTTACGTGCATTTGATTAAATCAAGATCCATTATCCAGCAAAGCTAAAATTAGTTAAACTGATGTAAACCTCACAATAAGTGAAAATTTCTTCTTATAGTAAATTCCTACCTATTATGAGTGTCTTTCTACCACTAGATTTACTTTGTCTACTAAAAAAACTACCGTAAACCTTTCACTTAACTTTGAGCAGTTGTTCTTTATGGTTTTATGTCTTTGAGGAAGATTTAACCAAGTCTTAAGCTTAGATTCAACTTGACAAATTTGATTATTCTTCTATTGCATTAAGTCATTCGTCTTAACAAATAAGGTTCATCTTCACACAAATATATTTTTTCAAACAAAAGGCATTTCGTCAAACAACTAATATGCATCAACAAATCATCCCAATATTACAACCAAATTTGAAAACTAAACCTTTTAACACTAGCATTTCTATATTAAATCTTCTTATCCATTCAAAAAATACGAAAGCATAAGAAATAAATTAAAGACACGATCAATTCAAATAAACAGAAACAACCACCATGAAATGTATACCTCCACGAAAATGCAACAATGTTTGGGAGAAGAGGACGAGCTTCCAACGCAGCACAAAATGACGACAACGTCGACAATAGACCACGGACGGGAGAGAAGAAATCATCGGAGGAGGAGACACAGCAGGAAGGAAGAAGAAAGAAGGAGAGCCAACGATTGGGGGGTGGTAAGGTCCTTCGGGTGTGTTTTAAGATTAACAAAATGACGTTGTTTGGAGTTAAACTAAATAACTTCGTTTTCTTTAAGTTAATAACGTTCAACTGCAAGTAGACGATGATGTATAGGTTGGAAATTTACCGACGGAATTTTTTGTTGCTAATATTCCATCGGAAAAGTTAAAACTTTATTCTTCCACCATCAATTCCTACCTTATTTGTCGACAGTAATTGTTCCATCGCTAAATTATATTTTTCCCGTCAACTTTTTTGACAGAAAAATAAAAACTGTCGATAAATTGCAATGGTTTTTTTTCATTATTTTCAATTCCTTATGTTTTTGTAGTGTAAGTAAAAATAATATTAAAAATAAATATTAAAACATATAAAAAAGCCAAATAATAGTATATAAATCCCAAAATAAATATTCAAGTATGATGGGTTTGTAAGATAAACGTGAATATGAGTTTATGCATATTGTGGGAATTATATGTAAAACATAAGGGCAAAAGGTGCTAAAAAATAGACTCATTAATTGATTTGAAAAATCTATCTAAACAACAATTCGAGAGGCTTTTTTGAGAAGTTTCAAATTTGAGCTTCTTAAAAAGCTATATTTTGACTACTAAAAAAGCTATATCTATCAAAGAAGTGCTTTTTTCTTAATTATTGTAATATAGTTTCTGATTCTTACTTCAAAAGGTATTTTTCTTCTTCTTGTGAAGAGTTTAACAAGTAAAAGCAAGCATAAGACATCATTTTGACTATTGTATAACAATAACCAAACTACTTCTATTATAGTTGTATTTGTCTTTGCCTATCTCCACTGTTACGATAGGGATGAAAAAGAGCTCATGGAACTAGTGGGTACAGGAAGCATTTACAACACTTGATTCACTTAGAATTCTTTGTTATGTTAGACCCATTTACCTTGCTAACGGCCCACACCAGTTATAATTAGAAACTCCTAAAGGAGATTATAAAGTGTTCCATGAAATGTAGTCGTAGGATTGATCTTTAGTTTAAATCTTTAGGTAATTCTGACTTATTCCCCTTTTGCTCTTTCACGAGTAAGTTTGGTCATGTATGGTGGGTGTTGTAGGCCCCCAGCGGATTCAGGCTTTCTTGTGGCTTTTGACTAAAGAAAAACTACTAACAAAACAACAGAGAGTGGCTTACAGGCTCACTGCGAATAACAATTGTCATTTCTGTAGACAAGAAGAATCAAATTTGCACATCATCCGAGACTGTCTGCTAGAGAAAGCATTCTGGTGTAACTTTCTGCGGGAAGTGTTGGATACGGACTTTTTCCAACAGGAACTGGAGCGATGGGTGGCACACAACCTTAGGACGCAAATATAGGTGAACCAGGTTGCCTGGCTTACAATTTATGGCGTGGCCTGCTGGTTTCTCTGAAAATGGAGAAATTGAAACCTTTTTAAAGCGGATTTTGTTTGGTCGGAAGCAGGACCTCAAGCTGTTATGGAGTATGTAGATTGGATAGGTAGAGCAAGGACAGTGAAAAGTTGCATGTTGCCGACACAGGGCTTACTTGTAGGTAACTTAGTTGGTTGGACTAAACCGCCATAGGCCTAGGTCAAGATAAATTCCAATGGTGCAGTCAAACAAGGGTCTAGCCTTGCTACTGTGGGTGGTTTAATTAGGGATTGTCAAAGGCGGTGGTGTGGTGGGTTCCTCCACCACATCGACAAGGGATCACCTTTAACTGCAGAAATCTAGGGTGTTCACTCGAATCTTTCCCTAGCATGGACGCTTGTTATCAACAAGTGGTCGTTGAAGTGGACTTCCTTGAGGTAATTAACATTCTTTCCTCTTCCAATATAGTTTTAACGGAAGATAATTTTTTGGTGGCAAGTACTCGTGGCCTACTCTATCGAGCCTGAGAGGTGCAGCTACAGTATGTGTATCAAGAAGGGAACCAGTGTGCCGATCGACTGGCCTCTCTCGAAGTGCTGTCCAATCCAAGTCTGCATATGCTTCAAGAACCCCCAATGACCGCCCTGGAACTCTTACACTGAGACAAGCAAGGTGTTTTGTACCGCAGAATCCTATGCTAACTAGGGTGTCTTTCGAATATTTTTGATTTTTACTCCGTTGTAGCAAAAAAAAACACCAAAGAGGAGAACTAAGAGAGAGAGAGAGTGGCTGAGAGAGAGTGAGAGTAGCAAAGCAATGTTAGGGTGGGGGTGTTTCAAGTAAATTTTGGTGCAAAATAATCCTTCAAAATTTTAAAATTTACAGTATCTACAAGTATTCAACCAGTATTTTAAATATTGATTAATATCGATCACTACCAATATAGACTACTAATACTTATATACCCATTTTTGTATCGTTTTTCACTCGTTACGGTACCTTCAGCAGTACAAAACTCATAATATTGATTTGATCTTAATTTATGGCCTTTTGCTTTTTGTTTTCTTTTTGTCTTTATTTTCAAGTTAAAAATATATTTGTTTGAGTTTTTTATTTAGTTTCTTTTTCAAAATTTACGAAAAAAAAGGAAGTGACTTTTATTTTTTGCTTATATTTTTCATAATCCGATTTACTATCAATGAAATATGTATTATTATTTAATTATTTAATATATTAATTATTGATAAAATTATGAATAAATATATTTATTATTATATATTTATCTATTTAAAATTAATTATTAATAAAAATTATTAATACTTTTATTTAATTATTTAAGCTAAATTAAATCAAATTAATAATTATTAATAAATATAATTAAATTTAAGTTATCTTAGACATATATATGTGTGTGTGTGTGTGTGTGTGTGTGTGTGTGTGTGTGTGTGTGTATGTATATGTATATGTGCGTGTGTGTGTGAAATAAAATTTGATCCAATAACTAAAATATAATTAAAATAAATATTAATTTGTGAATACAATTTAACTTTTAAATTATTAATTTTGATAAAATAAAATAAAAATAATTTTATTGAAATTTTATTAATAAATATTATATAAGATATTAAAATTAACTAACAATATTTTATTTTTAAGTTTTATCTTAATTATCATACATTATACTATTCTTTTTAGTTAAGTTGAATGCATTGGCATTTTCATCCTTGGTTAGGCACAATGTTACGAATACTGTACCAAACTTGGTATCGAATTTATAACCGGTTAATATTGGGTACCATTTCGGATAATTTTTTAAATTTATGAAATAGTCTTTGATTTTTTTTAAAGAAGGAAATAGTTCATTGTTATATTGTACAGTTGTACTGTATATTTTTATCCTTGTTTCCAAAATCACAATAATAAATAATAATCACAATTTTAATTTAATTTATAAAATTAATTTAATAAATATAATTAAATTTAAAATATATTTTTAAAATAAAATTTGATCTAATAATTTAAAATATATAAAATACACATTAGTTTA
>JANZLD010000235.1:17139678-17154219 GCA_026413575.1 Erythroxylum carthagenense | reverse complement strand
TCTAGCTTCAAAGTGATCACTATTATAGTAGTTCTAAATCATGTATCGAATAATCAACTCATAGGACTTTAGTTGTCTCCATACATTGGAAATCACTTGATCCTGCTGCATTGGATTCATCCAAATCTCTTATATAATATCATTGCATATTATAGAATCTTCAAATCCATACGATATAATTAATATCAGTATAATTCCTCAAACTTTTTTTTCATTACTCATACGCTTTACACATTTTTCTTCACGTATTCAAATTATTCTCCTCAAATTTGGAATACCTTTAATAAATCATCAAATTTTGCTTGGATCACATTAATCTTCAATACCATGGTACTATTGGGGCAATTGTTAACTCAAACAATTATTATCAAACTCCATATGTCCATGATTAGCTCTCCTAATTCCTTAAATAACTAATTCCTCGATGAGGTAACACAATCTCACGTTATTTTTCAATTTTCCAATTGACTCACCTTTCTTTAATGATCTTCTCCATTCTTTAGATTCCTCATATTTCACATTGGCTTATTCTAATGTTTGCTCATTCATACTAGTTTCTCCTCACATCTCAATACTATTATCTCAACTTCCTAAAATCCACTCATGTAGTTGGATATTTTTCATTAAGAAAAATACATACATCCTTAGTAGCATACTCTACCTCTTATGCTTGAGTCTCCACTAGGGATAGAACTTCAATATTTACTCTAACTCATTACATATTCATGTCTGATGGGTTCCTTTATTGATTATTCTTAATATAAATGATCTAATCTGTTTAACCTAATTCAAAACAATTCTTCTTCGAAAGAAGATTTCTTGCTACAATCATCTATCCTATACTTCCATATCATTAGTTTGATTCATCTCACAATCTTTAACTACAAGGATTGTTGATTATCTTCTATCCATATCCAAATATAAGCCCCATATGTACTCAATCATATTATTCACAAATTTAACCACATCATCAGCTGAGTGCTCTTAATAAATGGTCGACAAACTCTTGAGGACTTCTACATATATCACTATCATTTATTTCACTTTCCATACATACATTCTTAATCAATTTAGGAGTATAAACCTATAGCCATCGTGAAATTTCAATCTCTAATTCACTAATACAATCTTATACTTGATCATAGATTCCAAGTTCAACCTTTCAACTCCACTTTGCTTGTAAACCTTAAATCTTATCATTTTCACCCTATCTCTATCTCTTCTTCAGTCAATTCGTGGAAATACTTTCACATCCGTATCAATTCAAATACGTATCCATAACAAAATTTCCTTCACCATATTCCCTAATATAATCACAAATACTGAATCTATGTCTAACATATCGAACTACGCCATATTTCTTATTTCTAAAATCCACAAACTTTTACTTTCTCACTTTCTGACATATCCTTTTTCTTCTCACTAGTCTACTTGACACCTATTTCCAAATGCCTATGTAAGATCCTAATACTAGGCTCTAATACCACAATTGTTGGATCCAACTTCCGGAACCCAACCTGCTTTGCAGATATCATACAACTTGAGCGTATAATCCTGTAGGGTTCCAATACCCTTATTAAGCATCATCCCACAAAGGTGGCGTGCCCATGACGATCAAACATCAAAACAAACTCGTTACCTTAATGTTGGATCCTAACTTCGAATGTGAAGACCAACTCTTGCTAAAAAATCTTTAGACTCGTATATCTTTACTTCGTCATACTCGTTAATAGATTACATATAAATAATCATCATCATTTACAATTCAAAACCCTTAGAACAATAAGGTTTTACAAAGCTATAATGGCTTTTTGAGCCACATTACATCATAATCTGAAAACACATAATACAAAATTTTGCAACATGATCCAAAATCTCAAATTTCAAAGTTACCCGAACTACAGTTTCTTGTATTTTACACAAATGACTTAAACTCCAAGATATGCAGAATTTGAAGTAACATCCTTATATTCTTGATTACTCGATCTTCTTAACAATCACCTGAAGAGGGGACAGAGAGGGGGGTGAGCTTTACAGCTCGTGGATAACGTGTTTATAATAAGGAGTAGGCAAAATCAATGAAGTATGTCAATTGTCATAGAAAATTTATAAAGCGTATAGTTCTCAAATTTTCAACAAATTCAAAAACTGAACTCATAGTTCAAAATATCATCACATAATGCTCAATTTTACACTATTAATGACTATGCAAAGATGCAATGCACAAATAAATGGCTCGAGGGTTCCATGGAAACAGAAGGGAGAAACTGAAGTTTACATCCTGAACAGAATGAGTCCATTTTCGGAGCTCATATGCCACAAGCGGGCAGCCAAGAGAAGGCTTTTGTTGACATGCACGTGACGAACATAATAGTTTCACTTTCGCTCAAACAGAAACACATAATCATGCTCAAATCATTTTATCAAATGCTTCCATGCTTTTCATGCTCTTTCCTTTCTTTTCATTCACACAAAATGCCATGACACTTTTCAAGGCATAACATAAATATTTCAATGCATTTCCTTCATTACTTTGAAATTCATCAAAAAAATTCAAATACCAAAACATGTAGAAATTTTGTGAATCATTCAGAAGAAATAAAAGCAACATTTATGAAGGAACTGAAATCATTTTATTTTCATGATTTAGAAGAAAGCATTTATGGCTCATTTCTCAATTATAAATATGAAACCCCCCTTAATTTCCTTGCTTATAGCCTTGTTCAGAAAGTCTCTTCTTTTGTTCCTCTTGCGTCTCTGGATCCCTTTATTCTTCACCAAATGAACAAATCCTGAGCTCAAAGGAAAGCTTTTCTCTTCCTCTACTTGTTTCCTTCCTTGATCAACTCCAAAATTTCTCTTATAGGCTATGGAAATTGAAACCCTAGCTTGTTTCTCTCTTTCTCTTCTTCTCTTCTTCTCTTTGTGTTTCTCTCTCTTTTTTTTTCCTAAATTTTCATTCTTCTCTTCTACTTATCCCTCCATTCACATTTTTCTTCTTCATTTATAGGCAAGACAACACTTCTTCTTCCAGTTATGCCCTTAATGATTGAGAATTGTCCTATTTGCCCTTCCATTTATGCCTTATGTTTTTTACACATAATGCCTTGCCAAAAACACCCTTGAATATTCTAACATAGCAGCTTTATTCTAGAAGACTCTTCTCTATTGTCTTACATTTCTAAGGACACTAAAATCATTCAATTTGGTTCAGTGATTTAAAAGATACACTTCAAACATTTTTAGACTGCTCTTGTCCATAAAGGTATACTATGCATAACTTCTATCTAAAATTTGAACATCTTAGAGACTGAATTAGATTCCAATTTCTTCATACCATTTGTAGCTTCATGTCTCTAATTTATCCTAAATCATAAATCATCTCATTTGGAATTCTATAGATTCTGATATACTCAAAATACTGAAGTATGTTCAGTAGAAAACACCAGTTCATACTATTTAAGAGTACACTCACTGTACTCGTCTCACTTTTTCCACTCAATCTTTGTAAATTCATTTTAGATGGCTATATTTTTGGCAGAGATATAGATCAACGTCTTACGAATCCAATGGTTCAAAAATCAAGTCATTTGGGTGTCTATAGAAGAAGTTATGACCAAAAGAATCAAACATGACTTGGTCCTCAATCATATCGAACCTATCTTGGGAAACTTAACATAACTTTCTGTAGAAATTTCTGATTGAGGTTTTACTTGATGGTCCCAATGAATACTTCAAGAGATACAACTCTCATGAAGACCTTGAAGACAAATGCAATCAGCTGAAGGGTCAAAAATAGAACAGAAGATATGACATCATTTTGAGACGAACTGACGTCATTAGATGATACAAGGTTGGGAAAATTGCCATAACTTTCCCTACAGATATCAGGTTAAGGTGTTCTTTATATGTTTCGAAAGAAGGCTTTAAGAGCTACAACTTTCATAAAGACCTTAAAGACCAATTCTGTCATCTAGAGAATCAACTTAGGACCAAAAAATGTGCTGATCAAAATGAGACGATGCTGACGTCAGGAGACGAATTCCTGATGTCATAAGACAAATTGGAAAAATAGTCATAACTTTCTGTACAGAACTCGGATTTAGATTTTCTTTAGATGAATAGAAATAAGACTTCAAGATATACAACTCTCATGAAGACCTTAAAGACCAATTCCATCATCTAGAGGATCAAATTTGGACCAGAAGATGTTCTGACCAAAATGAGATGATGCTGACGTCATGAGACAAATTGTTGATGTCATGAAATAAATTGAAAAAATGGTCATAACTTTCTGTACAGAACTCGGATTTATATTTTCTTTATATGAATTGAAAGATGACTTCAAGATATACAACTCTTATGAAGACCTTAATGACCAATTCTATCACCTATAAAATTTGGATTAGAAGATGTTCTGACCAAAATGAGACGATGTTAACGTCATGAGACGAATTGCTGATGTCATGAGATGAATTGAAAAAACAATCATAAGTTTCTGTATAGAACTCGAATTTAGATGTTCCTTAGATGAATAGAAAGAGGACTTCAAAATCTACAACTCTCATGAAGACCTTAAAGGCCATTTTTTTCATCTATAGGATCAAATTTGGACCAGAAGATATTCTGACCAAAATGAGACGATGCTGACGTCATGAGACGAATTGCTGATGTCATAAAATGAATTGGAAAAAGTCATAACTTTATATAAAGAACTCAGATTCAGATGTTCTTTATATGAATAAAAATAAGATTTCAAGATCTACAACTCTCATGAAGACCTTAAAGACCAATTCTATCATCTAGAGGATCAAATTTGAACCAGAAGATGTTTTGACCAAAATGAGACAATGCTGACGTCATGAAACGAATTGCTCATGTCATGAGACAAATTGGAAAAATGGTCATAACTTTCTATACAACTTGGATTCAGATGTTCTTTAGATGAATAGAAAGAGTACTTCAAGATCTACAACTCTTACGAAGATCTTAAAGACCAATTCTATCATCTAGAGTTTCAAATTTAGACTAGAAGATGTTCTAACCAAAATGAGACGAATACTGACGTCATACTGAGATGAATTAAACCTTACAACTTGTAATGCTCGTATCTCTCAACTCCGACATCCAAAATTTGCAAACTTTATATCGTTAGAAAGCTAAAAGAAAGATACAACTTTATGAACAACTTAAAAACAATTTCTGCCTCTATAAGGGTTAAAATTCCAAATAAATGTGGCTGTCCCGAAAGTTCCATCCTAAACAACATTACAACTTCTAATGATCATATCTTCCAACTCCATTGTCCAAACATTTCATATTTTATATCAATGGAAATCTAGAATGATAAGTTACAACTTTCATGAAGACAATTTTACCAAAATCTCTCTAGATCAACCCAGAAAATTCATAGAACTTTCCGATCAAAAATCCAACTCTCCACTATTATTCATTCCCAAAATTTTCAGACTTCAATTTTTCAAAAACTAACATTTCAAACTTTTATTTCTAGTTTTTCTACTCCATTTCAATCAACGCATTCACCATAAATTCATACTACTCCAAAATATACTAGTTTAGTCAAAGAAATCATCAAAACCCAAAATTCATAATCAACCTATTCATGCTTTGTCCCTTTTCTGCATTTTCAACTTTCATGCTCAAACATTATTCTTCCTCTCAACTTTATTTCAAATCAATGTCCTTCATAAAGAACAATTTATAATCCATAACTACTCATGAACACCAATGACAGAACATACACATATA
The DNA here is from genome assembly GCA_026413575.1 of Erythroxylum carthagenense. NCBI lineage: Eukaryota > Viridiplantae > Streptophyta > Magnoliopsida > Malpighiales > Erythroxylaceae > Erythroxylum > Erythroxylum carthagenense. The sequence goes on along the minus strand of JANZLD010000235.1, from coordinate 17,148,450 downwards.
TATACTGATTCTCCATCACTTTACTACATAAATATTGCTTTCCTTTTACTGCTAACTTTCACCTTAATTCCTTCTATTTCAAAAATCTTTTGTCCACCAAAACACCATAGCAACTCATAAATCTATCCACATCTCTCATTTAATAGTTTTAATCTTCTAAAAAAATTTCGGGGTCTAACAAACTTACGGTTCATGGTATCTAATGGAGTAGCCACCTTGATTTGCTTCAACAGGTTGGACTCTACCCTCATAACTGAATAAAGGGTCGTAAATACCTCCTTCCTACTCAAGGCATCTGCCACGTTGTTGTGCCTTCCCGGTTTATACTCCCATACAAACTCAAATTTGGCAAGAAACTCCTACCACTAGGCTTGTTTTACAGACAACTTCTTTTAGGTCCTGAAAAATGTGATAGCGACATTATTTGTTAGGATAACGAACCTGGTTCCCAGCAAATATCAGCATGCCTCAAGGCAATGCACCATCGCAAGCATCTCCTTCTTATACATCAAGTAATGCTGCTCCGTACCATTAATCTTTTGGCTCTCAAATGCTACCGAATGATCCTCATATATAAGGACTTCACTAATGGCTATGTCTGAAGCATCAGTATGTACCTCAAATGAAAGATCAAACATGGGCAGCTTTAGCACAGGTTCGGTTGAGATAACAGCTTTAAGTCTCTCGAATGCCTCTTCGCATGCACTCGACCAACACCACTCTTGCTTTTTCTTTAGCAAGTCTATTAAATGCACTGCTTTCTTCTAGTATCCCATAATGAACTGTCTATAGTAGTTCGTCAGGCCAAGAAAACTCCACAATTCTCGTACTATCGTGGGAGCCTTCCACTCTTCTATCGCTTTCACCTTTCTCGAATCCATCCTGACCTACCCCTTACTCACCACGTGACCTAAGAACTGATCTCCAACTGGTCAAACTCGCACTTCTCCATCTTCATGTGGAGCTTGTGTTGCCTCAATCTTTTGAACACTTACCTTGAGTATTCCATATGTTCTGTCATATTAGCGCTATACACCACGATGTCATTTAAGTAGACCACAACGAACTCATCCAAAAAGTCGTATAGCATATCATTCATTAGGTTGCAAAATGTAACAGGGGCGTTAGTTAATCCTAACGGCATAACTAAAAATTCGTAGGATTTATACTGAGTTATGCACTACCCTCAGCTATCCGCACTTGCTAATACCCACTCCGAAGATCCAGCTTAGTGAACACCTCAGACTTCCATAGCCTGTCCATCAAATCCTGAACCAAAGGTACTCGGTACTTGTTTTTAATCATTACCTTTTTCAACGCTTGATAGTCCACACACATCCGAAGTGTGTTGTCTTACTTCTTCTAAAACAATACTGGGGCGTCGTATGGGGCTTTAAATGATTGCATGAACCCTGCCTCCAACAACTCACCAAGTTGTTTATGAAGTTCCACCAATTTCATCGAGGACATCCTATATTGGGCACGTGTAGGTGGGATCACTCTAAGATCCAACTGGATCCTGTGATCTATCTCACGATAAGGGGAAAGAGTTTTTAGCAACTCTTTCGGCATCACCTCTCAAAACTCCCTCAACAAACTTGTAATTATATCAGGGACATCTACCATGTGATCTTCACTGATTTCCCACATGGCAACGAGATAGGTCTCCATACCTTTCTTCAAAACCCTTTCTCGACACTCATAGTCGAAACATGTCCTACCGAAGTTGTAGCATTCGTCATTCCACCACCGAACCTACAACAATTCACGTAGAAGAAATTTTGATCATTCATCAACATCATACCTCCCAAACTCGGATACAGCACCACCTTTACTGCTTTAAGAAAATTGACCCCCAATATCATCTCGAAATCCTCCAATGGTATGATGATGAAGTTTATCTTAGCACGCCAACTTCCAATGCTGACTGGAACATTGTAAGCAATTCCCGCAACTGCTTGTGCCTTCCTCGTAGGGGTTTTAATTCTCATCGGGGCCTTAGACACCCTTATGCTCAACTTCCAAACCATCTTTTCTGCTAAGAAACTATGGGTTGCTCCCATATCCACCATTGCAATCACATCCTTTTCCCCAACCTGTACACCCACGTACATTAGTCTATCAAAAGAAACCTACTCACTACTAACTGCATTAAGTAAAGCGATCGGATTTAGTGTCGCATCATCCAAAGATTCACCGTCTTCTGTGGTAATTAAGGCATTCAACTTCTCTTTCCTTGGGCACTCTCTGGCAAAGTGTGGATCGCCGCATAAGTAACAAGCAACCTTGCCCTTCTTCGAGGACGTCTCCCCTTTTTTAGAGCCACCATTTTGCTTGCCCTTGCCTTTGAAATCACCTTTCTTGAAGTCTTTCTTTTTCTTCCCGTTGGCCTTCTCTTGTTGGGCATGGCCTTTTCCCTTAGAAGATTTTAAGGAGCTTGCCTTAGAGTCTTTCACCATACGAAAATCCACCAAGGCATCAATGGCTGCAATTGCACTAACCACGTCCTTCACGTTTTGGCTCCGTAACTCTATTTGAGCCCACAGTTGTAACCTGGATAGGAAATTGAAGAGCTTGTCTTCGTCTGACATATTCTCAATATCCAACATTAGAGAACTAAAAGATTTTACATAATCTCTTACCGATCCATCCTCCTTGAGCTTCTTGAAGGCATCGCATGTGAGCCAAGAAGTATTCATGGCAAGGAACTAATCCTTGAGCTCCTTCTTCATCTACACCCATGCTTCCACGGGAGTTCTACCCACACTGATCTCCGCAAAGGTCCTCGCCCTCTGCTAGAGCTTGGTATCCCCATCCAAGTACATAGGGGTCACATTGACCTTCTCAGCATCAGGTACCCTAGCAGCCACAGAGTACTGCACCATATCTCATAAGAAATTTTCCAATACCTTGGCGTCCCGCATGCCTTTGAACACCTCGGGTTCACATACCTTCACAGAGGAAAGTTGCAGTGTGGAGCTTTCACCTCGCTCAGCATCTATAGTTCCAACGACACATCTCGACACAGTGATCTCAAACTAGGACTCCTCTTGTGGCTTCAACACCCCAGCCATATGTTGTTGCAACTATTGAATCCACGCCTCCAACATCTTGAAACGAGTATTGTGAGATGTGACTTCTTCCTCCCTTTAAGGAATTGGTCCAATGAGTGCCTCCACCTTAGACACCTGTTATGTCAAGTTGCCCACTGCCATCTCGAAATTTGGCTTTGATTCTAGTTGATACAAAGGTCACCTTTGGGACTTGAACTTTCACCAAATTTTATCGCCAACACCTTTTGCATGACAGTCTCACTTAGGTCCATTTAAGTAAGACTCAACCTTCAATGACCCTCGAAGTGTTTATCTCGCACACTCGAAGAAACTATGCTACAAAAGCAAGAAGAAACAAAGGTAACAAGGAAACTCAAAGATACGGTAAAACCAACGTTTATACACTTTCCCTCAAAATAATACAAGGAATGCTCTCTCTGATTGAATGAGAAGAGCAAAACTCGAATGAACTATATATAGGCTTTCTAACTTGGAAGCTAAGTTACATTCAAATTCCCACTAAAACTAAATTGCCTAAAATTGTGCTAAGATCACATTTATCCTTATCAAATTTCATCACATGGACTAGTTAGATGACACCTCCATCTAAATAGGACTCTAACTGATAAGATAAGATAACAGAAACATAGAGTTTACATTCACCTAAAAAATTAGCATCCTTATCCTCGAAGATCTCTACCATCTTCAAATGTTTAGTTCCACTACAACTCTAACTCCCAATCGTCGCTACATCATCCAAAATCTTCCCACGATTTCTATCCCCTAATGATGCATTGTGATCTCGTCGAAACCCACATAACACACTGGCCTGATGCAATGCTTCCTTCAACAAGTCCGCTAGTCGTGGTCCATTCATCCAAGTTGGGCCAAGTCCTTAGTTCGTCAAATCCTTAACTTAGGTCGAGTCAATCTCCACAAGATCCAAGACTCTACCAAAATTCACACCAAGTTTGATCTCACTCGCTCATGTTTGCCTTAATGTTTTTACATGCCTCCCTCATGCATAAATCCAGCAAGCCTTTCTCCTAACGCACGCTATAAAAGTCATTGAGAAGTACTCTGAAGTTTAAGGGTCTAACAACTACCAACTAAGTTTATGTGAAATTATGAAGATAGTTCTGATACCCTATAGGAACAAAGATTGGCGGCCAAGGCATGTTGTTTCTGTTTGTATTACTTCTACTTATCAATATATACAAGAAACAAGTCTAGCAAATAGGTGTACAACCCTGCTAATCTCCCCAACCTAAAATCCTGTAAACAAACCTACAATTATGCCTAACTTCACTCCCTAAAAATAATAACATCTCGCCAAACATGGAAACTAACATAATATCAGATATGCACAAATCAGAAAGATCACTGAAGATACACCAAGATTGTATTATATATATTTATTTTTTATTTATAATATTTCAGATTATATCCGCATCTACCTTAGAAGTAAAAATTCATGATTATTTAAAATTTATTGTCAATTCTTTTCTTATCCATTACTAGCAACCAAACAAGCAAAAATTAAGGAATGTAAGTTGCATCCCTATTTTCACGTCTTCTTTTCTAATTATCAAACGTACCTTTAGTAAAGTTTAAGAGTGTAATTATATGTAATTTTAAAAAGATCTCAACTCATACGTATTGTAATGCCGCCCAAGTAAAAATATCCACAAGAGTGTGAAAATTAGTAATTTATATACACCTAAAGGCTAGAGTTGATGTTACAAAACATACTTCCGAAAGGACGTTAATTACATTAAAAAGCAGCCAAAGTGATCATGATCACAATACCCAGCGTTGGTTAGTAGCTTTTAGCTTTTATTGCTTCAAGTTACCATCATCCCATAATGCTTTCTAATTGTCACCCCACCAAATACAGCACTAGTAACCATTACCCAAAAGCTCCAAATCAACGTTAAGTAACTATTTTTTATACAAATTCTAGAAGTGGTTGTAAATTCATTATCAAGATACTGCGATAAGAGTATAAAAGAGTATGCTTTCTCTTGTCACCCCACCATCAAATACATGTAAACCTTTTCCTGAACACAAAAGGTATATACTCTTGCGCAGTATCTTGATCATGAATTTACATGTAATTATCTATGTCTATATATATATTTATAAATATATATAGCTTTTGTTTCCAAATTTTTGTAAGATTTGTCGCATTGCATAGCCTTTTCGGTAAGATTAATTTGTTATTTGCTACATCTCCAATTACACTTTTTTCATTATTCTCCATTACATAATAGTTAAATCTCCAGCAACCTATGTTGGTTGTCCGGTAACTACCCTCCAATTTCTTGTTATTAACTTACAAAATTTTGGAAAATATGAATTAAAATTTTATCATGATACTAATTGATTTTAAAAAGGAGCAATCAAAGTGCAAACGCCATATCTAAAAGGTACTGCAACTATCGATGGGACTTGAGCTCTTTGAATCCTGTACTGCAGAAGAATTTGTTTCTTTGTATATATGAGGGATTTCCGCCGGCCAATCTCCTGCCAAGATTTGTTGAATGGCTTTGACAAGAGTCGATATATGCGAACACCCAGGTTCAAAATCACTCTGGTTACTTTGTTTATACCATGTTTTATAAACATCTATCCATCTAATTTCTCATGTTTTATAAACATCTATCCATCTAATTTCTCTAAGTCTCATTTATTGAATAGGTAGATAATCTCTTTTATTGGATAGATGGATACTCATAAAATAGGATAAGAATAGAGTAATGAAAATAGGTGATCTATTTCTAGACAACCATCGTGATCATCAAGAATGTTACTTACAATGGCTCAAGTGCCAAACTAATTGTAGTAGTTTCGATAGCAACAATGAATAAGAAATTTTAAAAAAAATGTGGATAAGAAAGAAAGATCTCAAGAAAAGAGTTCCACAATAAAGTAAATTTAGGCTTATCCCTAGGTCCGAGTCTAGCCCAAAATTTTATTATCATATCCAGGTCTAACCCGAAGTTCGATCGAATCCAAAACTCACAATATCCCGGTCAAGTTAGAATAACTCCTTTAATTCAAATTTAATCAAGTAAAAATTATTTTTTTAACATTTTTATGTCTTAGATTAGGTCCAATCGGACGGTCCAAACTTGAATTTAGTTCAAGGGTTTAAAAAAAAGGTTCCAAATTTTGGCCTAAAGTTAGGTTAACTTAGGTCGATTATGTTGATTTCAAATCTATGTCTGACCCAAAAAGTTATCATTTCTAAGTAAATTCTTTAATATAAGAAAAGATAGGACAAAATTGGCAAATAATTTGTTCCCATCAATAAGATGATAATCTTATAATTTCATAATCTAAATATTTCACTACTATCAAAATCTTTAACTTACATTCTAATAATTAACTAAATAAATTCTTATTTATTTGTTTTTTCCATCTTGTGTTTATGTAATTAATTCAAATTTAATATTTTGTTTTTTATATACTCACATCATACATGTAAATCCTAAATTTTGAATAAAAATAATTTCTTATTTTTTAAAATGATATGATTGAATTTATGATTTTAAATTAAAATAATATATTTTCAAGTTTAGTTCCAATATATAACAAAACAAAATGAAAAAGAAATATATCCTAATTGAATGTTATAGTCTTACAACGCAAGGCCTACTTTTTTTTTAGAAAAAAGGATTTTGTCTTTTATTTTGTTAAGTAATTGATATGAGTGAAATATTAGTAATTTAAATAAATTTTATTAATAACTTTTTAATATATATATATGATTAATCATAACAAAAAGTTTATGTTGCACCATTATTAAAAATGTTGGGATGAATGAAAGAGAAATTTCTCTTTTTTTTCTCTATTATAACCCTCTTTTTTAATTGTCTGGTTTGTTCTCATGAAGTCTAAACTTAAACGTTTTGTTTTGTTTAGCCCTTGTCTTACGCTTCTGTTTATTCTTTTCTTACACTTAGCTTTTGTTCATTGATTTTGTCTGTTTAATTCTCTTGCATTCGTGTTTCCTCTTATCTCTCTCATCCAACTCTCTGTATCTTTTACCTACGCTCTTTTTTTATTTTTCTTTTCCTTAGTTCTACTTTATAGGATTGCTCTAATTGGTGGTTCTTCTCCAGTTCTTGGCTAGTTCCTCATTTTAAGTAGTTTAGGGATTTTTGTGTTTTATCTATTTTTGCCTTATACTACCTGTTTAGAACATTATTTTGAATTTTCTTTTCTATATTATTCAGGTTTTTTTCCATCATTTTGTTTTGTTATATGTCCCATCATCTCATTTTATTTTGCTTCCACTGCCCTTAGCTCATTCTGGCCTCTTTCCTCAAAAGTTCAAGCCCTCAACTCTCTTAAATAGTAAGGAGCTTCTTCTTCAACTTCTCTTTCCCCTCATACTTCCATTTGTATTATGAATGTGCTTCTACTTATATACCTGGTCTTCCTTCCTCCTCTCCCATTTTCCCTTCCTTTAAATCATTCCCTCTATTTCCTCAATCATCATCTTAATTAGAAGCAGGTGGTTAAAGAATCTACTTCTGCCAAGTTACATTACTATCCTTTTACTTCCTTTGATTCTCCCATTATCCCTCTCTTTAGAGATCTTTAAAGGTGCAAAGAGATAGTCCTAAACTCTTATAGATTTCTTTCTTAGTAGAAGACTAGGCTTGGCATTAGGTTGGGTTGGGGTCCCCATGCTCCAGCTCGACTAAAAAAATTATGTTCAAATCCAAGCCTAGCTTGAAGCCTAATGAGGCCCAAGAATTGTTATTCGAGTCTGAGCTCAAGCTTGATCTTGATTAGACTTGAATCAAGCCCAATATTTTTTAATTTAAAATTTAAAAGTGACATTATTTTAATTTTACTTGATATTTGGAGCTTAAGACAAAGTCGAGCCAGACAACTCAAGCTTGAAGCCCAAAAATTTTTAAAAAACTGAGCTCAATCCAAAGCTTGGTTAACTCGGCCCAAGTTGGGCAAAAATTAGCATCCTTATAAAAGATCAACCTTTCCTTTGATCAAAGCTTGAGCTATCAAATGATGGAAGCTAAAAGGACTTGTTGAGATGCTTCTTAGTGAGGAGGAGATGCTTCTATTCAAAATTTCATCAAATGTTAATGCTTAAGATGTGTTGAAAGGTAGGCCATGGCATTTCCCCAACTTTGAAAATTCTTTCCAAAGTCAATCCCACTTTCGAAGTTAGGTGACAATGATTTGTCAGTAGAGGATTCTATTAATGTCTCCTATCAATGGAGGCCTTCACTAAAACAACATAGGTGATTATCAAGACTTTACATTAATAAATTCATTAAATGGTGAATATTATGAGCTTATGGTGCTGCTGAATAAATCCTCTAATGGCCACCTGGTAAATTTAGCTACTGCTCCTAATGTCCCTATTGATGTTATTAACTTAAATGAGGAAGCCCCTCGTACTTATGTTATCGACGAAGCTCCTACTATTTAAATATCAAATGACCAATGCAAGGACCCAATAACTAACAATGTTGTTATTTAACTCATTAGATTGAATTTGGATTATTTGACCTCGCTTCTTCACGTTTATCGAACTAGTTAAGGTGATTATGGATGGGTTAGTTATATGCCTTTAGGTTTAATTATTAGATTAAGGTGGGATTTTTATGTTTTAATTTTGTATTTTAGGTATAATTAACGAGTTAAGGTAGATTTTTTAATGATTTAATCATCATATTTA
>JANZLD010000235.1:16775190-16791256 GCA_026413575.1 Erythroxylum carthagenense | reverse complement strand
ATTGTTGCATTCCTTGTTTGTGAATAATTGTGCATTTGATATATGAATTTGTGTGACATATGTGACATTATGAATGACATTGTATTTGAATGATTTGAAAAATTGTTATGCGAATTTTGATTGAAATTGTGAATGAAAATTTGTTTGATATGACATAATATGAAAACTAAGTTTTCGAAATGTGCCTTCGGGCAATCAAAATTTTCAAGTGTGAAATGTATTATGTGGGTTTAGTTAGGTCCCATAAGAGGGTCAAGTGCACTTGTCTAAGCTTCGCCCGCCTGCCCGCTAATGGCATTGGAGCTCCGTTAAGAACTCCCATAAGTTCACGGCTACACCGGACTGCTATACGGGAATATGTAGTACGTTCTATTCACGGCTGCACAGGACCGTTATACGGGAATGTGCAGTACGTTCCATTTCTGGACCGACCCAAACCAAATTTGTGATGTGTTATATGCTTATGTGTGTTATAATGTGCCGCATTCATGTTTTGAAATTGTTCATGAATTGTGAAAATTTTGAGAAATGAGCAATTGAGGTTTTCAACAGTGAAATTTTTGAAATTGATTATGAATGATTTGAAAAGTTGAAAAGTTTGAGAAATAAGCATTTTGCCAAAATTTCTACTGTGAAATTTCCATAAAATGGCAAAAGTTTTGAAAAAGGTTTTTTTTGCTTATTTTTTCAGTTATAAACATGTTATCCACGAGCTATAAAGCTCACCCCCTTTTTCATCCCCATCTTCAGGTATCGAGTAGGAGATCCGATAAAAGAAAGTCAAGGCATTTGTTTGATTTTGTTTATCTTGTGTTTTGTGTATTTTGGATTTTGGTATTGGTTTTGTATATGGCTTGGAATGCCATTAATGTTTAGTAAGCATTTATTTCATGATGTGTATGAATTTGTATATTGAATTGAGATATGAATGTGACTTGGATATGGATGATTATGATTGATTGCGTTTGAATTCCAGACAGGAGGTCCGATGATGTTGATTGATTGAGAATTATTGAAGTATTATAGGTATATAAATGTGTTTGATTATGATGGAATTCCAGACAAGAAGTCTGATGAATTGTGTTACTGGAATTGAGATATTGAAGTGCTTATTGTGTATGACTTGATTGTGTATGAATAGCAATGTGTGAGTTGCTTAAAGAAAAATAAGAATTGGTTAAAAGATGAATTATGGGATATGTAAATATAAGAAGAATCTTATGAATTGAGTTTTAATTAAGGATGAATTTCTAAAAAGGGAAATTGAAGTGCTTTGTATGAGATTGACTAAAGAATGAAAAAAAAGAAAATTTATATTGATTTGGATTGGTTTAGATCAAGATAGTCTTATAGGTTTCTAACGTTAAACGCGATATTTTTTTTAAGTATGCGTTTTCGAATGTCAGAATTTGACCTTCAATGTGATTGAATCGTTTTGGTTTCTTTGATTTCGAGGGTTTGTAAATCCGTTCCTCCGTTTCCGCTTTCGGATTTGTTTCTGCTTTATGACTTTCGATTCGATTTGTGTTTTCGCCTTTGATCTGATTTGATTTCTTTGACTTTCGTTTTCAATTCCGCTTTTGATTTGTTTTCGTTCGTTTCCGTCGCTTCCTCCATTTCCGCTTTTGGCTTTTGTCCGCTTTCCGCTTTCCGTTTTTCCGGTTGGGATCTGGTTCCGAAATCGGGTCCCAAGACATACCAGACATATCTATAGTAAGGCAAATTTTTGTGATAATTTCTTGGCCAAATAAGGGTTCATAAGGGATCTTGGATGTTCAATATGAGAATCTCATCATGTAAAATTATCTGCCCTTCTTGAGAAAGATTTGGTCGGTGTTGGTTTTAGTCTTTAGTTGTTTGTTTCATGTCTAATGCATTAAGAAAAAAATTGGCATGCTACAAGTGCATTTCTTTTGAAGGGATAGAAAGGTAATTTCCAACTTCAAATTTCAGCAAGAAGAATACGTGAACAATGAAGTAACCTAATTGAAACCTTATAAAAGATTTCCTAATTAAAACTCTAATCGAAATCTCCTAATTGAACTCTAACAACCCAGTAAACGAAAATCCTTAAATTGTAAAATCCTAGTTAAAACCTTTACCGAAAGCCCCTAAATTGCAAATCATTATTTCATAAAGCTATCGGATGGATAAACATGAGCATGAAAGCCATCAGACGCCCACGTTGAAGCGAAGGGACAAAAAGATAAATGTATGATTAATTTGGAAGTTTGTACACTATAAATGTTGATTAAAATTTCAATTAAAAAGAAAGTCTTCAACTGAATAAAGATTTTCCAACTTCAACTGAATAAAGATTTTCCAAATTATCTTATCTTCTTTTTGAAGTTTAAACACTTAAAAGAAATGTCAAACGTAACTGAAGTCTAAATTTTCGTTGATAAGCACATTAGTCAGCGAGATACGATTCCTTTTCACTCTCTGTCTTTGCATTCCAATTTCCATACCCCACACCGACCGCTCTCTCTCTCAATCCATATATATCTCTTTTTGTCTTCTCTCTAGAAACCGTATTATATACCAAAAGTGAAGGAAAATTACAAAAAGGCTACAGAGAACAGAAATCGAAGGAAGATGGAGTCTTACGAGGCCAATATGAACACCAGCAACGGCGAAGATCACTCACTCTCCGCCTCCAATACCTTCCCTACCGCCGGCGATCACGGCTGGCAGAAGGTCACCTACACTAAGAAGCAGCGCAAGCAAAGACCTGAAGACTCATCCGCGTTCGTCAATCCGGCTAGAGTTGGCGGCGCCGTCGACAAAGCAAACGTCTTCCACTCCTTGGAGCAAAAGGCGGAGGATCGACACCGCCGGATCCTCGAAGCTCAGCGCGCCGCTGAAACCTCCTTCGCCACCGCCGCTAATGGCGTGAAAGTGACAGCAAAGCACGGATCTGACGACGACGAGGAGACCGACGATGGCGAGGGCGATAAAGGAATTGAGAAGGTTGGTGAGAAGAAGCCCAAGCAGAAGAAGCCGAAGAAGCCGAAGGTCACGGTGGCCGAAGCCGCTGCTAAGATCGACGCCTCAGATCTCGCCGCGTTCCTTGCGGAAATTTCGGTCTGTATTTGGCAGTTATTGTTTGGATTTTTTTTTATTTTGAAGTGATTGAGGTTGAGATTCGATGTTGTTGAAATTCTTTAGGCCTCATATGAGGGACAACAAGAGATACAACTTATGAGATTTGCTGATTATTTCGGAAGGGCGTTTTCGGCGGTGAGTTCTGCGCAGTTTCCGTGGATGAAAATCTTCAGGGAGAGTACGATTGCAAAAATAGCCGATGTGAGTTATGATGTAGATCTTTTGAGGCTTGGATTATGTCAGATTTTAATAAGTTGTTGTCTACTGTAATTGTGTTGAATTGCATTGTTAATGTTGGATTTGGTATGTGTATTGACTTTTAGTATTGATGTTTTACAATTTCGCAATCTGAGCATTTAATTGGTTAAATTGCCTCTTCGGTAGATGCTTTGAGGGATGGGAAATGCGATTGCATTTGCCTGATTCTCACATTTGAAGGCTTTGAATGAATAGCATGGGTTCTCACATACTAATTGGGTTTGTCCATGATTGCTAAGTATATGACTGCTACTATTTGACCTTTTCCTGCATGTGATTTGTCATAGGCACACCTTTGATAGAGTTTGTGTTTTACTCAAGGCTCACGTGATCGATGGTCTTAAAACATGATTTGGCCGTTTGTCTTTGTGTTTTTTTTATTAACTGCTACATTGCCTTTTTCTTGCAATTGGATGGCAACTCTTACGATTTTACTAGCCATTGACCTCGTAATGTCTCAAGACCAATATGTTAGTTCATTGTCCTGCAGATTCCCCTGTCTCATATTTCTGACACAGTTTATAAAACATCTGCTGATTGGGTCAATAACCACTCAATTGAGTCTCTGAGTTCGTTTGTCATATGGGCTTTAGACAGCATACTAGCAGATTTGGCTGCTCAACAAGCTGGTTCTAAGGGCTCCAAAAAGAGTGTGCAACAATCTTCATCAAAGTCACAGGTAAACTTTGTGCAACGAATCCTTGTTGCCCCTTGATTTCTTATGCTTCTTGTTTTGTCTTGGTGGTGCTACAGGTTCAGTGATTCGCTGATTGCATTGGTTCTGAATTTGTGTCTTGCAAATATAATGATTCACATATTCTCTCACTTCCTCTCATACTTTCTACTTCATAGTATCACTTATAATGATTAATGAACAATCTTGGCATTTTCTTGGGCTTTCAAGAATTATGGTTTGAAAAGAGGAAAAATAACCTGGCTAGTTTAAGGATTGGTTTTATAAGCTTTTACTTGCAAAGCAGTCTCAGTGCTTCTCTCTGTCCGTGTTATCTCTCTTTTGTACTGGAAAAGTTTCAATATACATGTCCTTATTCCATTACTTTGCTCATGAACTGTTCTTTTGAATCACCTGTCTTCCTCTTTACATGTTTATCATAGTTAAGATCCTAAGTAAGTCATTTAACCATTATGAAGTTGACAACACTTTGAAATGACAGGTTGCAATCTTTGCTGTACTTGCAATAGTACTGCGTAGAAAACCTGATGCTTTAGTTAACATCTTAACAACATTGAGGGACAATTCTAAGTATCAAGGACAAGATAAACTTCCAGTTATTGTATGGGTGGTAGCACAGGTATGTGAGTGACATAGAAGATTTGGGATTTTGGAAGATGAGTGCCTGTGATCACCTTTTTACAAACATTGACTGCATTCTTTTATTTAGGCCTCGCAAGGAGATCTGGCTGTGGGACTGTATTCTTGGTCTCGTAACCTCTTGCCTATAGTCAGTGGAAAAGGCTCAAATCCGCAGTCCAGAGATTTAATTTTACAGTTAGTTGAGAAGTATGCAACTTCCACAGTGTTCTCCTTTTCCTTCTCCTTTTCCCAATATTAGCAAAAGTTTGAAAATTGAAAAAATTTTATTTTTGATTTAGGATTTTGTCTTCCCCTAAGGCCCGAACTATTTTGGTAAATGGTGCTGTTCGAAAGGGGGAACGCTTGATGCCTCCCTCTGCATTGGAGATCCTGATGCGAGTTACTTTTCCTGCTTCTTCAGCTAGAGTAAAAGTGAGTGTGACACAAGTATCTGCATTGTATATACTAAGAGATTTGTTTTTCTGCTCATATTCTTCTGGATGTGATATGCTTGTGCAGGCTACTGAGAGATTTGAGGCGGTATATCCCACTCTAAGGGAGGTATCTCTTGCTGGCTCTATTGGAAGTAAAGCAATGAAACAAGTAGCACAACAGATTCTGACGTTTACAGTTAAAGCGGCAGGAGAAGGTGGGAAACTCAATCTATTTGGTTCTGCTGTTATTTTGGTGGATCCCAATGGAAATATATTGATTTTTAAAATGAATTTGTCAGGCATTCCTGAATTATCTAAAGAAGCTGCTGGTGTTTCCATCTGGTGTTTTACCCAAACTGCTGATTGCTACAAGCATTGGGTGAGTTGTTCTGGACCTTTTATGAGCTGTGCTTTTGCAGTTTCAGTAATTAATTACTCCACCATGTAACATTGACCTTGGTATTGTCATAATTTGGAGAAATCAGGGCAATATTTATCAAGATAATCTAGAAGCTAGTATTGCTATTCTGAAAAAATTATCTGAAGAATGGAAGGAGCTCTCTGTGAAACTGGCTCCTTTTGATCCTCTTAGAGAAACTCTGAAGAATTTCAGGCAGAAGGTAGTTCCTAATTTCTTCAATCATACTGACCTTTACTGTTGGATTTAAACGGACTGATTCTTGTTCCTCATTCTTGGTTTATCCACGTTTGCTTTATAGAATGAGAAAGCACTAACTAGTGGATCAGAAGTTGCTCACCTAGCACTCTACAAGGATGCAGACAAGTACTGTAAAGCTGTTTTGGGAAAAGTATCCCGTGGACATGGATGCTTGACAGGGATGGCCGTGATAGTTGTGGCATTGGCTGTTGGGGCAGCTGTCCTTTACCCAAACTTTGAGCAGTGGAATTGGGAGGAACTGCATGTACTGATTGGCTCAAAATTATCATCTTGAGCAGGATGTGCTCCAATTCCTTCGATGCAAAGCATCAATTTGTCCTTCGAGTGCTGGCTTCCATCAATTTTGTACTCGTGGTTTTGACTAAAGCGGTTCTTGATTAAGTGGTTTACATAGTTTGAGAACTAGGCCGTCATACTTTTGCAGAAGAAAACCCTGAAAATTCTGTCAAGGGTGAACGAGGTACCTTTTTATGTCCGTTGATGTACCAATTACCTTTTGAGAATATTTATTTATAGAATTCAGTGATACATGTGGTAACATTTTAATTAATAAATGAATCGTCTGATGACTTGCCAAAGGGTATTGTCTCGGTGGGCGTTACAATAACATGTCATGTTTTAAACCAAGTGTTTGTCGTTTTGATCTTTGTTGTTCTTGATGAGAAATATTTAAGCATCGTTCCTGGATGTGGATGAGTAGTAAGCATTACATGTAATTAAGGCATGAAATGAATTGCCCCTTTGCTATTATGATTGTTGAAGGAAATCGAGTGTTCAATCACTACACAAAATCTTGGATTTAACAACTTGGATAGTAAGGGAAAAAGCATGGTTGTATTACTTATGTAGCAATACAAAATTGGTCAGACTCTTTAACCTCAGAAAATTGATTGTTCGCCTAATTCTTGACCACTCATACCTTCCCTAAGCACCCTTTGAAAGAAATCTTCTAGTGTGTCCTTTCCATAACTTGGTGTTTTCTCAGCACTGTACTCCCCAGTCTCAGGGTCCAAAAGCAGCATGCTCTCAGCTGCATAATACCTGCCTATTTTCCCATACTCAGCTGCATCTTCCATGGAAGGAAAGATCTTTGCAAGGAAATCCAGAACCCCAATTGCGAAATCCATTATCCCAATCGGCACTTTCAAGAACATGGGTTCTTTCCCCATTAACCTGAACAAAATCTCTCCTTGTTCAACTGGAGTCAATGCCTTGTCAGGTCCACCAATCGGCAACACCCGATTCACCTTATCCTTACCCAACACACAATCTGCCGTGAAAGAAGCCAAATCCCGTTCACTGATCGGTTTGCAGGCGCACAACTTTCCATCACCAAACATCACATAAGGTTTGCCATCTTTAACCAACTCAACTTGACCCCCTAAACTCTTGAAGAATGCCGTTGGTCTCACGATGCTATATGTGAATTCACTGTCTTCCTCAGCTTCTTTAATCAAGTCAGCTTCAAACTTCAGCTTTGCTCGCTGGAATTCAAGTAGAGGCTTTTGCACACAAATTGCAGATAACAACACAAAATGCTTAGCTCCGCGATTCCTTCCCGCAATTAAACTGTTTTTTGTTGCCTCATAGTCGATCTT
The DNA here is from genome assembly GCA_026413575.1 of Erythroxylum carthagenense. Taxonomy (NCBI): domain Eukaryota; kingdom Viridiplantae; phylum Streptophyta; class Magnoliopsida; order Malpighiales; family Erythroxylaceae; genus Erythroxylum; species Erythroxylum carthagenense. The sequence continues at coordinate 16,783,867 of JANZLD010000235.1, read as the reverse complement.
CCACGAGTCTTTGACACCTCCAGTACGACTAGCGAGGCATGACACTACAACATCGATTGGAACACCCAAATCGTCCAATGATCTCTCCAGTGTATCCAACTGGGTCACATCAGAGAAGCACACATTGGCTCCTTCAAGCTGCCTCAAGGTTTCATCTTTACTATTTTTAGCTCTAATCCCACTCCTCTCTCTCGCAATGGCTATAACGTTAAATCCTCTATTGATCAATTCCCTAACTACAAACTTCCCAATGTATCCGGTTGAACCAACCACCAAAAGGTTGATATCTTTAGGGTTCTTGTTTCTAAATGAAGGTATGGGCTTTTCAAAAACTGTAGCTCCTGTTTCGGTAGTTGTTGAAGCTACAACAGCGTTGAGTGTTTGTCTAGAAAAGATGGAGGGTTGGGACAATTTTACTGAAGAAAGGAAACTTAACTGAACTGGATTAATGAACTGATAAGATAAGCAGGGCTTATAGACTTGGACCTTGGAAGAAAAAGGTAAGTAGACATTGGAAGTGAAACATGACATCTTTTGTGTGTAGACTTGGATCAACATGGCTGGTGTTGAAGGATCAGGAAGTTAAGTTGGTTGGTAGCAAAGCGAAGAGCTCTTGAAAAAAAAATCACTGGAATGTGATAGAAAGCCAAGCCATGGAAAACGAGTGGCTGGCAGTGGCGGCTTCTGTAGCAGGCTACTATGTAATCATTTCTAATCCAGACGTGGGCTTGGCCCAATCATGAATTTTGATATCTTTACATCCAGTCTTTTTAACGGATAATTAAAAAAATTATCTAATTTTATAATTATAATCTAAATTTTAAAAAATAGCAATTAAATACTTATATTTTTAAATTTTTTAATTATATCATAGTGTTAGTATTTTTGTTAAATTTGTTGACACTACTTATCACATATTTCAGAAACCCTAAATATTTATATACATCAGCCTAATTAAACTAACTAATTAAGTTTAACTAAACAATGTCATTTAATTAAACTAACTAATTAAGTATAACTAAATTATGTCATTTTTGGAATTGAAATCCACCACCCGATTTCGGATCTTATTTTTCTTGGTAATGTCACACATTCACCGAAGCATACACATTTCTGCTCCTAACAACTGTCTTGTATGCCTATGTTTGATAGGCTAACATCAGCCCCATACAATATGGTTAGACAGATTACCGTTTTATAAAACTTCCTCTTGAGTGTTAAAGGAATCTTTTTTTGTTACATAAAATTCGTGATGCACTTTTCCATTTGACCGATTCAGATATAATACAATGTATTATATCGGCATTGATATTACCATCATTCTAAATGTTGGACCTGAGATATCTAAAACTCGTTCTCTGTGATATGATGTCAATACCAATTGTTACCACCGCCTCATTCGATCACGTACCATCTGGTTTTTTGAAAAGTTGCATTCTAAATATTCTATCTTAGAGCTGCTCACTCTAAAACTTTTTGATTCTAATGTATCTCTCTAATATTCTAGCTTGGATTTGACTCCCTCATTTGTCTCATCGACTAAGACAATATCGTCAGCAAATAACATACACCAAGGTACTTCTCCTTAGATATTATAGGTAAGTTCATCTAACACTAATGTGAACAACAAATGGCTTAACACAGATCCTTGATAGAGTCCAACACTAATAGAAAACGCTTCCATGTAATATTCAATCGTCCTCACGCTAGTCAATGCTCCTTCATACATATCCCTAATTATGTTAATATAGGTCAAAGGAAGGCCCTTTGCTTTCCGATAAGGATCTCTAGGAATTTTGTCATACGTCTTCTCCAATTATATTTAATCTTGTTTAATCAATTAGTTAAGTATGATGTATATAAGTGTTTACGATCTTTGGAGCACGTGACAAGTCAGGTCAGCAAATTTAACGGAGACACTAACGTTAGATTATAATTAAAAAAAATTGAAACTTTGAGTATTTAATTGTCATTTTAAAAGTTCGAACTATAATTATAAAATTGAGCAAAATTTAGAATTTTTTTTCATACTTAAAAGTTTTATTTAATTAAAGGCATTTTTCATTTTCCCAAACTAACGAATTATGGGAAGAAAATCACATAATAGTATGAGTTGCTGGTTTTGGTTGGACTTTAAAAAATGAGCTCTTGTGGCGTTAGCAAGATTAGAGCAAGACGGAAGTTGCAACCAATCAGTTGAATTGATTTATTATTTTCTCCTCGATTTAATTCCAGCCAAAGACAAATTTCTTCACTTCTTGTGATGCTGTATCAAAATTTAAATTTTAGGCTCGGAGATTAAGACTAAGACCTCGCGATTCATATCTTTAATAACTAATAGTTGAGTTTAGCTATTCAATATTGAGATTGAGTACTTATCAGTTTGGTATTAAACAACAATTAACAAATCCAAAAAAAGATAGGGAGTCCATTTGCTGCTTGAAGTGTAATATAATCAATTCTGCTATATATTCATACACATTCTCATCGCAGATGGAGATGGCATCAAAAGTATGTTTGTGCAGCATTCATTCATAATCGTCAGGTGTGGCAAAAGGATATCTCAGATAGTAGTTTTTAACTTTGGAAGGATCTTTAGGTGTAGACCATGGATACTTCATTGATGGATCCCTGGGAAATTTCCTGAAGTTGAGAAATGGTGCCCATAGGATGATCCTACATCAGGATTATTTCATTGTTAGATCCATGACTATGAGCAATTAAGAAAAAACAAAAAAAAAACTACTAACTTACCCTGGAAAGAAAATGAAGACAAACATGAACTGCAAGTACATCTCAAGCAGGTTTCTCTTGTACCACCTTATCCTTAGCCAGTTCATGATAATAGGCTGTCATATATGATATATCGAACCAACCAACATAAATTTCTTGCCAAAACATTGTAATATAGAATAAAACATAAATTTCATTGCACTTACTGGCGTTAGAATAAAGTAGAAAAAGGCAACAATCGCCAGCTGAATCAGAACCCATATTGGATCTTCTTCATTGTTCACTCCAGTTACTGCTAATGCTGGCTGCTCAACCTATAATAGGAACATAACCTTAATCATCAACAATCAAAAATAAATAAGATGTTTACAACTTACGGTGGCAACCACTGCAGCAATCTGGATAGCCAGGTTGGTCTTGTTTGTATCATCGCGGTGTTCCTCGTGCTTTCTGTTTGTGCTTGCTGCTTTCTGTTTGAAGTTGAGATTTTTTGAATGACAGAAAAGAAATGAGAAAGAAACCTTATCTAAGTGAAGCTTGGGTTTGACGAATGAGTTGAAATTAGATGAGGAGTGGAGGGGAGAATTTGTAAAACGATGGGAAAGAGGTGGCAGAGGATTGGGGAAGTTGGAGCAGAGAGAAAAGGAATAATAGGTCATGTTAAGAGCTGCGGCGGTGTCAGTGACGTTATCTTATCGGATGAACTCATAATAAGAGGCGAAAATGGCAGGTAAGTAAGAATGTCTATAATTCATTCATTCAGGGCCACATAAACAAAACAGTTGTCACTTTCCCCTTGAAATATACACCCTTACAGCATCTCTGTAAGATGAATTTGACATACACTGTTTTCCCTTTACTGTGTATCTCAAATTAATCCTCGTTCTTAAATCAGCACTCACCAGAAGAAAACGAAATAAAAATCACTCTCCTTCCTTCAGATTCTGTTGCTCAAAATATCAACTTATATATATTCAACAGAAACCTAAAAACATTGAGAAAGATCAACTCCATCCATCTCTACAACTAGACTTCCTAGAAAAACATTATCACCAATTTTACCCACTAAATATTTGCAACACTGTAACAGCGGTCACACCCAAAAAACCATTCTTTTTCAACAATCTCAACAAGCTTTTTCTCCAAAACCTTTGATGTTCATCTGTTAGCCGCAAACATGTTGTTTTCAACAACCCCAACAAGCTTAAATCTGCACTCCGTTCCTCCGTACACCCACTTGCAAGTTTCTACTGTTTCAGCCGCAAAACCCAGAAGGAGAAAACCGCCAGTTTCACTCTTTGTTACTGCTCTTTCCAGTGTAAATAGCTATAATCCCACCTTCAAGCTCAAGCCTTTCCCTCCTCGTTCTGTTCTCAAAAGGTTCTGCAGTGATGGCGGCGGCGGCGGTACTGCGGATGCCACTTCTCAACAAAACCCTGCTGTAATCTCTAAACCCTTATGTTATTTCTTTGCATTTATTGAAAATTTTTCTAATTGCTTGTGGGGGAGAAAAAGGTGGTGTTGATGAAAAAGTTGAACTTCTCGTTAGAGTAGGAGAGCTCTAGCTATTATTAAAAATGGAATTTGTCATTAGGAGCGTGCTCGTTATAGTCTGTAGTATAAGATTGAGTTGATTAAGTTTTTGATGCTGAATCTGGGCAAATGCAATTGTAGTTGAAAATAGAGTGGTGCTAAGCTGAAATTCAAAGTGATTGTCAGAATTGGTTCGTATTTCGTTTAGTAAAAATTGTTTGTTGCATCTTTACTAGGCAATGCATGAAGGCTACTTATGATGATTTGCCTCCCTCTTTACCTAGTTTCAGATTTGGAAGAAGCAAGCACGAATCTGTGTATGAACTGGGAATGATTAATACCTATTATTGATTAATCCCTACTATTCCTTTTAGAGCACAAGCATTTGCTTAAGCTTGTGTTCTTTATGGAACTTTGAGGGACATTTTAATTGTTTTCTTAAGCCAATAAATTTTTTTCCTTTAAACTAATTTTCAGAATATCGAGGAAAGAAATCAAAACTCGTCTGGTTTTGGGGAAGGTTATGTGGGATTGTTTATTCGCATGCTTGGGCTTGACAACGATCCACTTGATAGAGAACAGGCGATAGTGGCACTATGGAAATATTCTCTAGGAGGAAAGAAGTGTGTTGATAACATCATGCAGTTTCAGGGATGCATCAATCTGACCATAAGCATTCTCAAGTCACAGTCAAACTCTACAAGTGAGGCAGCTGCTGGCCTTTTGCGGTCCATTTCCTCAATTGATCTATATAGAGATGTGGTAGCTGAAAGTGGGGCAATAGAAGAAATAACTGGTTTGCTTAGTCAATCTTCCCTGATTTCTGAGGTAAAGACTGAATAATACATTTTAAAATTTGTGCATTTTGATGGAACGATGAGTTAGGCTTTTTACACATTTTACAGGTTAAGGAGCAAAGTATTTGTACTCTATGGAACTTGTCTGTAGATGAGAAGCTCAGAACAAAAATTGCAAACAGTTACGCCCTTCCCTTACTTATTAAATCCCTTGAAGAAGAGGAAATTAGAGTGAAGGAAGCAGCTGGAGGGGTTTTAGCAAATTTGGCCTTGACACACTCTAACCACAACATCATGGTTGAAGCAGGCGCTATCCCTAAGTTGGTGAGAATTTGTTAACATTCTAAGATAGGTTAGATTAGTTTTGAACTGGGAAACACAAACCCAATTCATAATATGGTCATTTACAAGTTGAAATAGATGTGCTTGTGTGCCAAAATGTTCTTCCCAAGAAAACAAGTGGATTATTTGAGTGACCATGACTGCTTTCTTTATTTAGATTCGACATGATTTCTCAGCTTGGATCACGCTAAGAAGAGATTGATCTATTTCCTTATTATGCATAATTTCTTCATAGGGGCTCAGCTGATCCTACCTTTATCTGGATAATTGAAATTCCTGAACTGTGGGACACTATTTTGAGTGTGACTATAAACAATTTGGGTGAAGTAGGCTTAATAAAGTTTGAACTTGTTAGGTAACAATTCAACTTAATGTGCCTGTGTGTTAAATAGTACTAGGTAGAGAGCAATAGCTCAGTATTATTCCGAAACAAGAAGCAAGAACCTTCTTCACAGGGAAAACCCCCTTACAATCTCAAGAAATCTTCCAAGAATTATTTCCAATCTAAAAGCCTGCCCCACTTCCCCCATAGATTATTATTTTGTATCTACTTATCCTAACAAACTTCTAAGGAATAGATATCTCCTGCTAACAACCTGAATCACTAAAATATATTGATATTTGGCTATCTCACTACTGCGATTATTTGGCTATCTCACTACTGCTTACAGGCTGTCTTCTTCTTCCTTGTATAAACTAACCACTCTCCTCCTTTGTGATCATTATTCCTAGCAATACCGCCCGCTAATGAAATAACCTTGTCCCCAAGGTTAAGCTCCGGAAATTGGCCACAGATAAGCTCTTGGTCATCCCATGTAGCTTCCTCCAATAGTTTGCCTTGCCAATGAATCAACCATTGGTCACGGGCAGCTCCTCGATTATGAAGTGTCTTGCTACCCAAGACTATGGCTGGTGTACATAAGTCAGAAGTATAGTCCAACTCTGGAGGTAACTCTTGTTGAACATGTTGGTGCCCGATAGCCTTTTCAACTGGGACACGTGAAACACTGGATGTATATAGGCCTGAGGGGGAAGTTGCAGTTGAAATGCGATGGTGCCAACCTGTTTGTCCACCAAATACGATCCATAGTATCATGTTGACAGTTTTGGATGCAGCCCCTTAGGCATGGACCCTTGCCAATGTGGCGAATCTTCAAATACACCCAATCTCCTACTTGAATGTCATGAGGATGCCTTAGAGCATCCGCAAAACTTATCAAGTGATCGTGAGCGCGTTCCAGATGATGTTTCAACTGTGTCAGAGCTTTGTCACAACTCATTAAATCTTGCGCCACAGCTTCCACCAATGTTTCTCTAGGAATAAAACATGTGATTGAGGGAGGAGGTATGCCATATACTACCTCGAAAGGAGAACATTTAGCTGCTGAATGAAAGCTGGTATTATACCAATACTCTGCCCGTGGTAAATAACCTAACCAAACCTTGGGTTGTTCTGAGCTAAAATAGCGAAGATATGTCTCGATAGTGCGGTTAACTACCTCAGTTTGGCCATCCGATTCTTGGTGATAGGTGGTACTCAATTTTAATTGAGTTCCCTAGAGTGTAAACAATTCTTGCCAAAAATTACTTAAGAACGTAGGATCCCGGTCACTTACCATGGAAAGTGGAATTCCATGTAATCGAACAACCTTGGTAAAAATTTCAGCAATAGAACAAACTGAGTAAGGATGTTTGATAGGAATAAAACGCCCATATTTGCTCAACTTGTCCACTATGACCAACAAGGTATCATAACCTTTCGATTTGGGTAGTCCCACAATGAAATCCATGCTTAGCTCTTCCCAAATGATGTTGGGAATAGGTAACGGTTGGAGTAAACCTGCTAGAGACGTAGCTTGATACTTGTTACACTGACACATGTGACAAGCTGCTACAAAATCAGATACAGCCCTTTTCATAACTTTCCAAAAAATAGATTGAGCTATCCTTTTATAAGTCTTGTAAATTCCCGAAGGATGAGAATCCGGTTCCCTCTTAATTTCTTCTATTATTTTGCTTAACTATGGATCTGCCTTTACCTTCTTATTAATTTGCTCCGAATCTTGCCAAAATGGCCTAGAAATAACATGTAACTCTATGTCCTCACATACACTGGAGAGTGCATCTGTTGCCCTGTTGGAAATTTTCGCCTTGTGGACAATATCAAAATCATATCCCAGCAATTTTGCCAACCAATTCTGCTGATTTTGAGTTGTAATTCTCTGTTCAAGAAAATGTCTGAGGCTTTTTTGATCCATATAGACTGTAAATCTTCTCGCTAGTACATACGGTCTCCAATGTTGAATGGCTAACACTAGTGTCGTAAGTTCCTTCTCATATATGGATTTATTCAGCGATGATTCATCTAATGCTTTGCTGAAAAAAGCCACTAGTTTCCTTCCTTGTATTAACACTACTCCCATGCCTTTACTCGATGCATCACACTCCACCGAAAAAGGGGTGTTGAAGTTTGGTAGCGTCAAAACCGAAGCACTAGTCAGAGCATTCTGAAGTCTCTTAAACGTTGCTTTTGCTGGAATAACGCATTTAGAATTCCCTTTCATCAATAGATTGGTAGGAGGTTGTGCTATTTTCCCATAATCCTTCACAAACCTTCGGTAATATCCAGTCAGACTGTTAGAACTCTAGCCGAATACACTAGAGTTTTACTATACTGATATTGATAATAATAGTCGTATAAGGCAATTACAAGGTGATTCACTATGAACGCCTTGTATCCTGAGCTGAATAAGCTCCTCCTATACCAGAGCAGTAATGCTCCTCAGGGAGAATGGAGATTCTCTTTGTCTAAACTCTTAATATTTTCTTCCGCCTGCCTCACTCTCCCTTCTGCCCTCCTTTTATTCTCATCTGCCCCCTAGTACAATCGGTTATGCCTTGTGCCACCTCAGCCCAATTCTAACTAACTTTGACATCACCCTCTCCTAGCCCCTGTCTTTCCTCTCACCTCCGTAGCTCCTAACATTGCCGCCTCCTCAAAGAACAGCCTTGTCCTCAAGGTTGAAGTGAGGAACCTTGATGCGGTATTCCAGAGTTACATCCCCTTCTTCCTCCGGTTCTGCTCCCAAGGCGATAATTTCTCCACTCTCATCCAAGGTCTCGTTATCGTCCAAGATCAGTAGCCGTAATTGCTTTTCAGCACATTGATGAAGAGGATGAAACCTCTCTCCACACCGGAAGCAAAGCCCTTTTTGTTTCCTGTCCATGAGTTCCTGGTACGACAAATGTCGCATCCCTCGGTTTCTCTCCGT
>JANZLD010000235.1:16743262-16756817 GCA_026413575.1 Erythroxylum carthagenense | reverse complement strand
GGTTTAGGATTATGATGTTCTTATTCCTAATAGGAATAGGGATTAGGTTTTCTCTATAAATAGAGAAACTTATGTCTTATTATATGAGAGACGAAAACCCTAGCCACTTAAACCTAGTTGTTCGTTCTTCTTCTGAGAGAAAAATTGTGCAACGTTCAAAAAAAGTTTTAGAACGTGCTAGCACACATTAGCCGCTGCCCAAATCGTTCATCCTTGTGTGGATACCGGTAGAGGACGTTCGCGCACTACAACGTCTACAAATCTGAAAAAAAAAACAAATATCAATCCGCGTTAAGAGGTAATTTCGTACGTGTTATAATTTTAGGTTATATTTCTTGTTGTGTAGTATGGTCTATTCCGCTATGTATTGTAAATACCCGGGCCATAGGCGATCCATCACATGAACATATATAATTAAGTGTAATATTGCTTCCATCTCTTTCCTTGAAATTATTAACCATGGATTAACAACAAGCTCTGTTAGCTCCAATTTTCTCTTATATCGTAACTAATTAAAAAACTATTTGATTAGATCTAACTACCTAACAACCTAGAATAGCCTCTCTAAATTTAATCTAGGAACAACATAAAGAATTAGGAAAGCAAGTTAATCCAAGCAATAATCACACAAGCTCGGATTATTTAACTTATGATATGTTAATTTTAATGGTGCATGATCATTATTTGTCACACACAAATCAAATTGACAATAATTATAGGTTGAATCATAATTTTTGGTATTAAATCTACACATGAATGATCTAGCAAGCCTTATCTAAATCGATCATACATAAATCCTAAACAATAGATGTAAAATAACATAATCAATTGCAAAAGAGAGATATAAACAATGTTATTAGAATTGATTAATGCACAATTATGTTATTAGGCTTAGAAATTCCCTTAAACTAGTGGAAAGAGAATCAGTCACTTATAGCCTTTCCAAGCATACGTCAAAAAGGAGAAAGAAGCTTGAATGAATGTCTCTGTATCCTCCTCCATATCCCTTTTAATTAGCCTTCATAAGTGCCTTTTATACTTCATAATTAAGGTTTTTAGAGTGGACATGGTCAGCCATATGACTATTTGCATAACCATGTCTTCTCTGTCTTGATTCAATTCTTCAAAAATTACATAGACATATAATCCTAAAGATACGTAGGCAATAAACATAATAATATAAGTGACTTAAATAGGCATGCCCATCTTTATATAAGTAAAGCAAGATTTTTGAAGCTATACACGTTCATAGAAACTTATATAGTCCCTCACATAGTCGTGTAAATGACTTACACAGGTGTGTCCTTTAAAATGGATATATTCCTTTAAAATAACTCCAATTCTTTAGTTTTCTGTCCCAATTTTGTCCTAATTAATCTCCTTTTTGTTCAAGAAGGCAAATAAGACCGAATAATAGTAAAATAACCCAAAATTGTGAATTTAGCTCATTTTGCTGCTTTCCTCCAACTTATACCAAACCAAAATAAATATTGTAGACCTAAAATAAACATTAATCATTGAGCATTAGGGAATAAATAAACAATCAATAATTAAGCACTCGTCACAAAGTTTCTAATTATGGTTCTCCCTCCTTCTTGCATTTGTAATGAGAAGCTCAAATGTGTCAAGAGGGACCTCAAGTCACTCAATTAGTCTAGATATGTTAATATATATGGAGTTGTTACAAGTTTTAAGGATCAGTTTGATAGAGTTTAACAACTATTATACATGGATCTTACAAATAAAGCACTTTAGGATGATGAGAAGAGAGCTATGAATGAATATGTTAAAGCTCTGAAATTCCAATACTTTATTTTGATGCAAAGATCAAGGGTATAATAACTACAAGATACAGATAAGAATAACTCCTTTTTTTGTAGGTTTTCACTTGCTATAAGAAACTTGAATAGAATCTCTTCTCTGTAGGAAGAAGATGGAATAACAGTATCTTCATAAAGAGAGCTATTAGACATTGCATTCCATTATTTTTGTAGAGCTCTTAGATTTGCTAGTAAGATAAGTTCCTTAATGTCTCCACTGAATTCTTTTATTTTTGACAAAATCTCTAGTGTAACGTGCAGTCTATTTGGAAGCTCCATTTATCCCAACAGATATTGAGAGGGTAATGCTTGGTTTAAAACTTAATAAAGCCTCCCCTCCCCCCTACAAGGTATGATGACTTTAATGGATTGTTCTTTTAAGTCTTGGAATCATATAAAGGTTATGGTTATAAGTGCATGTCTGAGCTGCTTTCATTAAGGTCACATGTTGAGAGAATTAAATAACACCTTAATTAGCCTTATTCCCAAGATGTCCAACCCTGTCTCACTGGAGAACTTTAGGCTAATCTCATGCTAACAAACCATTAATCAATGAAACATATGCTATCAAAATTAGAGGCATAGACATAATGTTAGTTTAGGTACTTTTTAAGAATTATAAAATGAAAGGTCTCCTAAGAACTGTGCAATCACGTTAGATTTTAGAAAGGCCTTCAATTTTGTTGATTGTTCATTCCTAATTCACACCCTAGGTTTTTGGCTTTTTTATAAGGTATATTAGATCGATATATCAATGTATTACTATTGAGTCTTATTGCATCTTGATAAATGACTCTTCTACTAAAATGATCAAAGGTGCTAACGGCATTAGGCAAGGGGACCTATATTCCCTACTTTTTTTTTCCATTTGTATGGAAGTTCTCTTTAGGCTTATCAAACTTTCAATTTCACAAAAAATGTGGAGAGTTAGGTATTCACATCTTAACCTTTCATGGTGACTTTTTTTTTTATCTTTGTTAGAGTTGAACGTAAGTTAAGGCATTAATGAATGCCTTAAATATGTTAAGTTTGTCTATGGACAAAGAGAAAAGTTGCTTATTTTTCTCTTCATCTACTGCTCATCTGACAAACTAGCCCTCTTCCCTTACTGGTTTAAAAGAAAACGATCTCCCATTTACTTATTTAGGAATTCCTATCTTGCATAAGAAGACTTCACTTGTTCAATTCCTTCCTTTAATTACTAAGGAAAAGAGAATAATAGACAATTAGTGCAACAAAGCATTATCGTTTACTAGTAGAGTTTAATTAATTAATGTTGTCTTGAATTCTTTGCATATTAACTTTGCTGCTCACATAGCCCTTTTTTCTCCTCTAATAAAGTCCATAGAAAGGATCCTAAGGAACTTTATATGGGCTAGCAACTATGATTCCTCTTACACAGCTATCTTAGCTTGGAAAATAGTTTGTTTGCTAAGGAAGGAGGGTGGCCTGGGAGTAATTCCTTTGAAGTTGACAAATAGAGTTCTTATTAAGAGGATTTTGATATCGTTAAGAGACAAGGAATCTTTCTGGGCCAGGTAAACGCATTCTTATCATTTGAATCAATGGGATTCTTGGACTTATCAACCTAAGCAAGATGCGTCATAGATAATGATTCATTTGTTGAGACTAAAAACTCAGGTGAGGAGCTGGTTCAAAATTAGATTAGATGATGGATCTAGCACCATATTCTGTACTGATTTTTGGAGTGACTTGGGACCAATGATTGGATAGGATGGGTTGTTTTATTTAAGGACTCTCATTCTATTCATACTATATTCAAGCATGTGATTGTGGGTAATGGCTTTAATCTTGATCAACAGACTATAGGAAGCTTAACAGTGCTGTTATAAGCAAAATTGAGACTCTTTTCAGGTGATTATATGGAGACAAAAACGCTTCCGAGTTATTCCAAAAAAAATCGTGTAGAGATGACCTAAGATATATAAGTAAGACAATTCTTCGATACAAACTCATATGGTACCCTTAAGCTATTCCAAAAACAAGTTTTATTTTATGGTTAGCAATTAATGGAAGGCTATCAACTAAAAATAGGTTAACTGGTTCATCCCCACCACAAATTGTGTTCCATGCCACTTTTTAATTGAGACATTTGATCATTTGTTCTTTGGTTATGAGTTCGCAAGATATCTAAAATAGAGATTCTTTAACATTGTTAATGGATCACGATGTTACATTACCAACAGTTTAACTGCAATTTTTTTTGTTGCTGACGAGATATTTTATGAGGGTCCCAATTATAGGAAGGTATTTTTAAATCATCTATACTCAAACTAATCCTCACTCGAGTCAGATAGGTATCTTGCAGAAAACAAAGCTCTAATTTCAAGTTTAAAACGGCTACATATATGAGGATGATTTGAACTCGTAATCTCACTTAAGCCAGAAGAATCCCTTACCGACTCACCTAGGTTGGATTCTTTCATTAGTTTAAAAAAGGAATGTTGAGAGCCTTGCAGTGAGGTAGAGAAAGCCGGCAGCTTCACTTGGGCAGCTTTTGAATATGTTCCCTTTCCAAATATTATTGGCAGTTTAAAGAGCATTATTTTGCAACCCACAATTGGATTTGAGTTTTATATGTAACAGGGAATAATGGTTTGATCCAATAGGAACTCGTAGTCCTCTCCTTCCACATAAAACCTCACAATTGATTGGCATGCTTCAAGCTACATTAGCAGAAGATCTCAAATCCTTTAGTCCAGGAAGAACATTTGAGTTTCAAAGCCCATTAGTTCTTGAGTTGGTGCGTATATTTTATTTTATTTGACCAGGAAATAATTAATACAAAACTCCGTTACTTTGGTTGGAGGCATAACCTGATCAGCTATGATTACTCAGCATCTCCAAATTTATAAATAATATTGAAAGCCCTATCTGGAAAATATAAGGACAAGGAAAGGAACAAAACAAACGGTCAAACGCTGTCTGATTTCCCGTTTCGACTTCCACGTATAAAACAAGCCGAACCTCATGCCCCGTTTTGCTTTCATTATTACGGTGGGTCAAGCATTGCTTTGATTCGCAGTGGTTGCAATAATTTCAAAATGGTGTCTACTGATTTTAGCTCATATCCCAAATGAAATCTGTGTTTTGTCAAAGAACATATCGTATGTAACGTGTACCAGCACCATGTGTTGACAAGGCTATAATAGCAAAGTAGGGGTTTTAACTTATTCCTGTAACTTCCGTCATCATTATTAACTCGGACTTACAGGGTCATCATTTTTTGCAATTCATCTAATAAAGGGCCTCAATTATCAAAACATAAGAGGAAAGAAGACAATCAAATACGACCTACCTTTTTGCGGCAGCAATAAGCCAACGAGATTTTGTAGTATGATTACGATGTTGTCCTCTTTCAAAATAAGTATGATTTTGGATTTCAAGTTTTGTATATGTTCTAATTTATTGAAAGAATAAGAAATTTAAGGAATCAGAATTTGCTTTGAAAAAGGTCACTTTCCCGACTGTAAGCTGTCACCTTCTAGTGTTGGTTTGTTCCAATTTTATACAATGAACTGAGTAATTAGATAATAATTAGTGCCTCTAAGTTTGATATAAATAATTTGTCTTGAGATTTTTTATTTTGCATCATCAATTATACTTGATTTCAGGAAAATAGTGAATTTGGAATTCTTTAATGAGATTAATTTAATTTAAGCTAAAAATTCATTAAAAAATCACCACAGAATTAATATAATATTTAATTGATAAGATTGTGAAATGATTCAAAGTTTTCTTGATTTAATTCTATTAATTTTAAAATATTACAATTCTTTTTTAACGCTCTCAAATATTAGACTAAATTAAATTTTAGTATAATTTTAATCTTACTTATTGTTAGATTTATGCATATATTATTTGATCTAAACATGACAATCCAATTATATCTTAAATAGAAGGCATTTTTATTTAAAAAAGATTATAATTGTTTTTTTCTTAATTAAAGACGACAATTTGGTGAAGTCCGAGGTGGGTTAGAGATGAGTCTAATCTAACGTAATTCTTACGGTTAGCAGCTTAAATTCAGCTTAAAATCTAATCAGACTTAAGTCTAGCATCTTGAGCCTAATTCGAACCATACCAAAATCAAGTCATTTTGGTATAATTAACTAAAACAACATAATATTATTTTGGTCTTTAAAATTTTAAACTTATATACGAAACAACATTATTTTGGTGGTAGGGGGTTGGGTCTTTGGATTGACCCCAAACTTGGCTCCAACTTGAAGCTTAAAGATTGGTCAACTCAAGTTGTTTCGAGTCAAACCATTATTCCAAAGCCTACTCTCAATCTTATACCATCTAATTTAAGAATAAAAAACTTTTAAAAAGAGGAAATTAATTGATGGTTTTATGGACAATTTTGAACAAAGTTGTAAATACCATACAGGAGTTCATACCAACTTTGGTACCAGAAACCATTTCGAATAATTTTTAGATTACAAAATAATCACTCAATTTTATTTAATTAAAAGTTTCTTACTGTAAATTTATTTTTTAAAAGGTACACCTCATTTGATGTTCTTATAAGGAACTTAACATTAAAATTACTTCTTATGTTATAAAAATATGAATAAATTAAAAACAAATATTCAAATACATATTTTTATTAAATAAATAAAATTAGAAAATTAAAAATAATGGTGAGTCTTTAATAAGTACGCTCCTATTTTGTTCTATTTGTATAATATACTTAAATTAAATCTACATGTCTTTGTTGCATACTCAAAATAGATATGTTCACAAATAAATAGGAAAATTTTGAAAAATAAATTAAATAAATATTATGTTAAATAAAAACAATTTCTAATTGATGTTACGATGATAATAAAATAGAAGTACTAGTACTGAGTTTACTATTTTGATGGAAGTAATATAAAAACAAGGTGTAGCTATAATTCAAAAAGATAGTTCATGAAGATGATAACAAAAAGTTGAAGTGTGCAACCCTTCAAGTGAAGTACAAGTCAAGAATAAAAGAAAATCAAGTATATCAAGGTAATTTTATATTTTGTAATATCAATTATAATCTTATTTAGTCACTTTGTAGATCTTAAAGGCTCTCCATGCATAAATATCTCATCTTACCTTATTACATAAGTCTTTTTTCTATTAAAAAGTGTTAAAGCTTTTTTTAAAAAAGAAAAGTCTTTTGATCTTTCAAACACTCTTGAGGAGAACATTTTTTAAGTTATTTTTAATTATAATTTTATTAAATTAACAAAATTTGAGCATTTGAAATGGTTTTAATTATATTTTTAGGGGAGATTGGTCAATCAATATAAGTAAGTGGTCAACCAATGCACGTTAAATGTGTAACTGAAGTGTTAACACATTGGTCAACTAATATGATGATATAATCAACCTATATCCCTCTAGGAAATCCATTAGTTAACCAATATAGCCTAGTGGTTGACTAATAAGCATCAACCAGTTGACTATATGCATTGAATACACATTAATTGATTAATATGATCTAGTAGGGGTCTTAAAATTCTATAAATATATGTTTTCTCATTAGTTCTTGCATCGAAAAGTAAATGGCTATTTTTTACACACATTTCTAAGTATTTATCAAACATTTGAGCATTTACTATCTGTAACATCCCATCACATGCGGAGAAGTTAGAATAGTAAATATGAGTGATTAATGAGAGCTTAGAAATTCATTTTTCATACTTCTGCATAATGTGGCATACACATACACGTGAATAGTAAAATTTTGCACATGAAAATAATTGTATATGCATTCATTGACGTTTCGGGTATAATTGTGTATAAATGTGAGTATATTGAGAAATGTTGGCCTTCAAACTTTCTTCTTGATGAATAAGTATGATTTACATTGATTAAAAGGTCTTTATGAAATTTTGTGGAAGTTAATTAATATGTTGATGTTAGAAAGATTATATGATATAGGTTGACTGAAATAAAGTGTAAAAGTTATAAGAATATTCAAGAGGTGTTTTTGACAAGACGCTTAAGGTCAAAAGAATATAAGCCTATAAGGAAGGGTAAAAATGGGCTTTTTTGGGCTCATTAAGGTAGAAATGGAAGAAAGAAATGTAGTCTTGCTTTTTAAGAAGGGGGAAACATGAATTGGGAGAGAAGAAGAGAAATTAAGATAGAAAACGAAGAGAATTTCGATGGTTGAGACAAAAGAAAAGAGTTGAGCTAGGGTTTCACATTTATTAGTCTTAAGAGAGATTTTGAAGTAGTTCAAGAAGAGAAAAAGGAAGAGGAAGATAAAAGCTTCTAATTGAGCTAAAGATCTCTTCATTTGGTGAAGAATAAAGGTAAGATCATTTTGAATCTTTTGGATTTTTTTGGAAGAGTTTTAGGCCATGGAGTTAGAAAATACATGGCTTTCAATATTCTAGAAACAATTTTAGTGATTGTGCATTGTAGGATTTTTCAATTTGAAAACCCTATTGAGTTGAGATTTGAGAGTTTAATGAAGTTAAATTGGTAGCTGAATGGTAAGACTCAGGACTTTCCAAGTTTTCGAAATGCAAAATTTCAAGTCTTCTATAGGGAAAAATTCAGGTTCTGAGTTCAGAAATCTGGATCAATCTAGGTTGACATAGACAAAGTTGTCTTCTAGAAATTTGTAGTTTAGCTTTCTAACTTTCCAACGGTATATAGTATGGAATTTTTGGATATCGGAGTCAAAAGTTATGGTTCTTATAAGTGGAGATGGTCAAGAGTATAGGACGTATAGTTTGGTGAGGACGCTTCGTCTGGTGAGGGGGTATCGTCTAATGAGGACGCTTCATCTGGCAATGATGTGTCATCTAGTGAGAACACTTTGTCTGGTGAGGACGTATCGTCTGGCGACATCCTATCGTTTGGTGATGATGTCATATCATCTGGTGCACTGTTCATCTGATCATTTCGTCTGGTCCCATTTTTGACCCTGGAGATGATAGAATTTGTCTTCAAGGTCTTCATGAAGGTTGTAGATCTTGAAGTCCTCTTTCAAACCAACTAAATAACACCTTAATATGATGTCTCTAAGGAAAGTTATGACAATTTTCCCAATTCATCTGACCCTATGGTCTGGTACAATTCTAACCCTTTAGATGACAAAATATCACTTCAAAGTCTTCACCAAAGATGTAGATATTGAAGTCGTCTTTCGAACCCTTTAAGAATGACCTTGATCTAATATCTCTAGAGCAAGTTATGTCTTTCGTCCCGAAATAGGTTCAATATGATTGAGGACAGAACCTTGTTTGATTGCCTTCGACCATAACTTTGTCATCTACCCTCCAAATAAAATGATTCTTAGACCAATAGATTCCTAGCGCATTTTCTACCTCTCCATAAAAGTTTATAGCCTTAGATACTGAATTGAAAAAGATTGATTGAATCAAATTAAGGGTATCAAATGGAAGAGTATAAATTGTGATTTTAATGGTTCTAGTGAGGTATAAACCTAAGTATAAATTATACTTAGAGAAGTCTTGTTATGGGACTGATTTTGTGATGACAGTAATGGATAAATACCCGGGATTGTCATAAACATGCATTGTACATATTTTATTACATACATGTGCATTTTTAAACACTTATGATTGTACATATAGGAATATTAAGCATGAAATATCGTAAGAAATGCAGAAATTGATTAAAGTTATTGTCTGTTATAGGTCATCCGCTCTAGGTGATCAAATTGATCAACCAGCTGACTAAGGATCGGTAGGAGCCAATAGGGAGTCCTCGGTACCTCGATCAGAGAAAATGTCTCCTAAAGCTCCCGAGAGAAGGGAGAGGAGGTATGATAGGCTGCAGAAGTAGGGAGCTGTGGATTTTTATGGCAGCACAGACCCCGTTGAGGCCAAGGGATAGTTGAAAAGGACTGAGAGGGTCTTTGATCAGATGGACTGCAAGCCTGATGAGAGGTTCGACTATGCAGTGTCCTTACTGTAGGGCCCAACTTACCAATAGTAGAAGACTGTCCCGAGTAGTATCATCAAGCCATGCCAATTAAAGTGGGAAGACTTTCTGAGGGTTTGAGAGAAAACCACATGCCCAAGATCTACTTGGACAGGAAGATGAAGGAGTCCTTCATTCCTAGACTTGAAGCAGGGTAGGATGTTAGTGGTAGAATATGAGATTCGGTTTAACGAGTTGATAGGCTATGTTACTGCTTTGATCCCTACAGAAGGAGACAAGTGTAGGAGGTTTGAGAATAGGCTTAATATGGAGATCAGAACAAGGTTGGCACTTTCAGACTTGGGTACTTTCACTGAGTTGAGAGTTACTTCGATCAGAATTGAGCAGCTACTGAGTGAGAGACAATTAAAGGTTAGGCAAGGGTCCAGAATGAAGAGGTCTAGTGAGTTTTACAGTAGTTCGGGCAGAAGATTCAGTAAGCTCCAAAATAGAGCTTTCAGACCATTAGCTGGATCAAGGCAATCAGGATTTAAACAAAGGGGTGGTTTCGTACAGTCAGGCAGTGGAAGAGGTTCAATGTAGAGTCAGATACCTCCATGTGAGCATTGTGAGAAGAGGCATAGAAGTGAATGTTGGAAACTAACTGGAGCTTGCCTGAAGGGTGGCTCTTTTGATCACCAGATTAGAGATTGTCCTGTTACTTTGGAAACTCAGTCTAGTGTGAGTGGGGGATCTAAGAGTGCTGCTACGATCCAGCAGAGCAGAGCTAGTAGGTCTAGACAAAGAGGCCAAGGTAGAGGTAGAGTGAGCTCTGGGAGTCCTTCTAAGAGGATTGAGGTACGGAGCAGCCAACCGGAGTCTTAGGCCCAGGTCTATGCTATGACCAGGTAGGAGGCTTAAGACTCACCAGATGTTGTTGTAAGTGCACTCTTTATTTCTGATTATGAGGCATTCGCTTTGCTAGATCTAGGATCTACACATTCATTCATCACACCACATCTAGCATATAGATTGCATTGTGATAGGGGGATACTACAGTATGGGCTAAAGGTGAGTGTACTGATAGATAGTATTATAGTTATAGGAGAGGTCTACAAGAGGTGTTTGGTTCGGATTGATCAAACAGAGTTAGAGGCAAATCTGATTGTATTACAGTTGAAAGAGATAGATGTTATCCTAGATATGGATTGGCTCACTACTCTTAGGGCTATCATGAACTGCTATACCAATGAGGTAGTACTAGAATCTCTTGGTCAGCCGAGGGCAGTATTCAGAGGAATTAGTCAAGCAGTGTCAGCCAGGATGATATCCTTCGTGAGTGCACTTAGATTGATGCAGGGAGGATGTGAGGCTTATCTAGCCCACATCATTGATATTAGAGTTGAGCAGAGTATACATGACATTCCCGTAGTTAAGGAGTTCTTATATGTGTTTCCCGATGAGCTACCTAGTTTACCACTAGATTGAGAAACGGAGTTCACAATCGATCTAGTTCTGGGTGGTGCTCTTATATCTATTCCTCCATATAGGATGGCACTTGTAAAACTAAAGGAGTTGAAGGCTCAGCCATAGGAGTTGCTGGGAAAGGTTTTATTAGACCCAATGTATCACCTTGGGGAGCTTCAGTGTTGTTTGTAAAGAAGAAAGATGGGACTTTGAGATTATGCATTAACTATAGGCAGCTAAATCGAGTGACAGTGAAGAACAAGTACCTACTAGCTAGAATTGATGATTTGCTTGATCAACTGCAGGGAGCTCAAGTATTCACTAAACTGGACTTGAGATTAGGGTACTATCAGTTGAAGATAGCAGAGGCTAATGTACCTAAGAGTGCATTCAGGAGTAGGTATGGACACTTTGAGTTCTTAGTTATGTCGTTTGGGTTAACTAATGCCCTGGTAGTATTTATGGCCTTGATGAATAAGTTATTTCAGCCCTACCTAGACCGATTCGTGATTGTATTCATTGATGATATTTTGGTGTATTCTAAAAGCATAGAAGAATATGTTGAGCATCTGAGAGTCATTTGACAGATTATGAGGGAAAAGCAGTTGTATGTCAAATTCAGTAAATGTGAATTATGGCTAGACCAAGTAGTGTTTTTGGGATATATAGTGACTGGACATGGCATACAGGTATATCCAAAGAAGATAGAGGTAGTGATGAATTGGGAAGCTATGAGAAAAGTGTCTAAAATTTGAAGCTTCCTAAGATTAGCCGGATATTACCGGAGGTTTGTTGAGAGATTTTCTCTGATCTCAGCCCCTTTGACAAAAATTTTGCGAAAAAATGTAGTGTTTATATGGAATAAGGAGTGTTAGAAGAGATTTGAGGAGTTGAAGCATTGGTTGACCACAGCACTGGTGTTAACCATTCCATCGGGGACCGAAGGATATGTGGTGTATAGTGATGCTTCGCATAAGGGACTGGGATGTGTATTGATGCAGCATGGCAAGGTGATTGCCTATGCATCGAGACAATCAAGGTCTCACGAGATCAATTATCTGATACATGATTTAGAGCTAGCTGCAGTTATCTTTGCTCTAAGATTTGGAGACACTATTTGTATAGAGAGATCTTTCATATTTATACAGATCATAAGAGTTTGAGTGTAACATCCCATCACTGATGGGAAGGTTATATTGGTATATTGGGTCGAGCTAGAAATTGATTGCATATTTTTGATTTGTTCATTCATTTGGTCTACATTTTACACATGCACATATAGATACATGCATTCATGACTTTTTCCCGACATTTGTTTGTGACTATGATGTGATTGGTGAATTATGAGATAATTATGTTTGAAAACGTGAATTGGAAATATTCTAGGAGTGATTCTCAGTTATTAGTTACTCTTAGAGAATTTTCTGAAAATTTTGGGAGAAAGTCGTGACCGGAAAATTTTTCGGATAACGGACCGATTGACTTTGTAGTACTGGAATACTGTCAAATGGTAATGAAAAATTTAGACATGATTCTAGAAATAAAAATGTGGAACCATTGGAATTTAGGGATAACTTAGACTAGAAATGAATCTAAAAAGAGAAAGAACTTTAAATATGTTGAGGAATTGTCAAGTGGTAAGTTTTCTAGGGATGAAGGCTTTTTAGATCACCAAATGCCCTAAGTTTTCGAAATCCCCTTTTGAAATGCACTAAAATCACTTTGGCAGTAAATTCAATTCCTCCATTTCTAGAGCATTTCTTCTTCCTCCTTCGATTGATGCTTGTTCCTCCTCTCTACAAGACCTTTTGTTGTCCACTGGATTGCTTCTTCTTCTTGTTTAAAGTCTAACTAAAACCCTTGAGAAGATGAAGCTTTGTGTGGTTTTGGGAGAGAGAGCTGTATGGCTTAGAGAGTTTTCGGGAGTTTTGACAAGTTGGAATCTTGAGAAGGTAAGAAAATATCTTTATGTTGTTTATTGAAAGATTAAATGCATTTATGGTGTTTAATGTGAAAGATTGTGATAGTTGAGTTTGAGTAATGGCTGATTTAGAAGAGAAAAGGGTGAAATAATTTTCGGAGAAGATGACTTGGAGGCCGCACGTCGCGGCGTGCCTGCGCCGCGACATGACGAGAATTTATGTTCTCGCCGCGACGTGTGCGAGGGCTTCGCCGTGGCGAGCTTTTTGTTCCACGCCGTGGCGAGCTTCCTTCTTGCGCCGCGGCGAGCCGCTCCATGTCGCCGCTGCGAGCGTCCTTTGGCCGCGGCGAGACTGGTTTTTTCTGAACTGATATGGTTTGGTTTTTGAGTCATAACTAATGATGTAGAACTCCAATTGAAGTGATTTTTAATTCGTTATAAACTA
>JANZLD010000235.1:16730870-16743162 GCA_026413575.1 Erythroxylum carthagenense | reverse complement strand
ATAGTTTCCTAGAAAGGGAAATCGATATGGTTTTGATTAGTATGAGAATGGTTTTAAGATAAATAAGATGAGAAAAATAAAAAGAAAAAAAAGTTTATACCGGTTTTGAAATGTCGTAAGGTTTCCAACGCGATTATGTCCGTCTCGCATAGTGGTTTCATAATTGTGTTCGGATGTCGGATCCGTTGTTGCTTTATGTTTTTGTTTCGAAATTTGAATTCTGTGTCTGATACTTGGTTTTCGCGTGCCGATTAATTTGCTTCCGTTTCGTTCCACTTCGAATTCGTTAAGAACTCCGTTCTTCCCGATTTTGTTTTCTATTTTCCGGTTGGGATTCGGCTCTTGGATCGGGTTCCAACAATTATGCTTCGTTGATTAAAAGAGAACCCAATCCCCGTTGACAAAGCATGAGAGTAAATGGTCACAGCTAATGAGAAAAAGGGAACTCATTTGTCGTGACCTCAAACTTCAACTAAGCTGGATACCCACGAGCTTCATCCCCCTCAAAAGACTTGAAAGTACCAATACCTAACAATACTCCAGACTAAAAATATAAATATCGCATTGAAAATTTGGGACTGTCACCCATTACCACCACAAATGTACGGGAGACACTCAAGGAGCAAGCTAAAATAACAACTTACTAACAAGAAAATGCCCAATGACACCCAATAATAAACTCACACAAAAATTTAAAGAGGCAAAAAATAAAAGTATGTACCTGGAAATTGGGCATTAGGGGCTGATGCGGTATTCTCGTGCCATGCATACGTTACCGAAACAATAAAAATAGTTGTTACCTTCACTGAAGCTAGAAATGGCGTGGAGGGGAGGTACATTCGATCTAGGTGGTGGAGGAGTAACCACCTGCGGAAAGATCTTTGGGAATATCTACAATTATGGCGACGAAGCCCATCTCCTACATGCAGGACTATCTCATAAAAATATCACTAGAAAAATTGACTTAACAACCCAACGCCACCTTCTCATACTCATAGATCGAACTCCAATGGCACCTTCTCATACTCATAGATCGAAAATTTAGAAATCATAAGTCAAAAAAGGAAGGAGTTATCTTACAAAATCAAAGAAGCTCAAAAATAGTTAGATGCATGCATAAATCAGAACAAAAAGATGAAAAGTGAACTAGCTAACATAAAAACATCTAAAAATATGATCATTAATGATAATCATGCATTAGATGAAATAAAGCATGAAAATGAAACATTGAAAAAGGAGAACAATTTTTTAAATATTCATTATCTAAATTCACTAAAGGGATTAAAAATTAGGGAAAAAGGCTACAAGCTCAAAAGAATTCCAATAATAGGCATGAGATTAGGTATACTTATAAAAGTTCACCAAATACAAATACTATATTTGTTAAGGGAGAAAATGCACATAATAAATAGCCTTTACCTAAGATAACAAATGAGCATAATACACTTATATCTAAACAAACACATGCATACAAAATTATATATGGATCTATACTTAGGCAAAAAGTTCACTCACACCCCTTTAGGCCTCTAAGGAACATATGAAGCCTCAATTCATATTAGGCATCATACATGTGATCGTTGCAAGAAATTTCACTACCCTATAAGAACATTAAATACCTTTAATATCTAAAGAAGTAAAGATTCCTCATTATGCATTGACAAATATAAGTCCAATTAATACATTTATGCATAATCATTATTCATATAACATGGTATGTAATTTCTATAGTAAATATGAACATATTGATAAATTTTATTTTCATAAATAAAATTTAATAAGACCCCATGATATATAGGTTGAGAAGAAGGAGACTAACAATTAAGGACCCAAGTTCATTTGGTTACCTAAAACAAAGTGAAGACTTTATTGTATACAAAATGAGTAAAAAGTACGAATGCTTAAAGCACAATTTTATTGGTTATTTAATAGGAAAATTATTATTGTTGAAGATTTTATACATGTTGTTTTAATCTAATCTCCTCATCTCTAAGAAAGTTTTAAAGATGTTGTAGGGTATAGAGAATTTATACCTTAAAGAGAATAAGAATAATCACCAAGACTTTTCAAAAGAGCTAATTGTTAAATCAAGTAGGGAAATAAGAAGGAAGAGATAATTCCAATGGATTGGAAATTTAAGAAGAAACATCATCTGAATCATATCTTAGGTAATGTTCAATAAAAGGTAAATTATTAGTTCATAGTTTATAACTTTGTCACATTTTGCATTAATTTGAGTCTAAATCCTTGTTGATAAATGTTGAGTTTGTAATATAAATAAGGAATTAAAACTTTTTAAAGAAAGATATTATGGACCTAAAAGTATAATTATGGGCAAAATAGGGATTTTAAGTTAAAATTTGATAATGCACTATAATTTCACTAAAGCATGGAATAAAGATAGAATTTGCACAACTAGAAAAGAATTAAGCATGATTGATGGAAATTTTATGTAATTAATGTCTCTTTTAATGCTTATAATTGACCTTGATTAGCATTTTTATTATTTTTGTGTTTTAATTTTTTAATTTTGTTTCTTAAGTCATCAGGTCATACTAGTCGACCAATATCCTAATGTGGTCGATCAATATTCTAAAAAATGACTAAATTCCTATATCCAATAAGTTTGCTTGTAGTTTGGTCACTTTTTTGGTGGACCACCTACTCACATTAGTCAACCAATATCTTCAAGTGGTCAACCCATGTCCCTTCATCCAAGGAAACTTTTTCTCTTTAATGATTTTGTTAAGAAATTGGTCATATATTTTGGTTAACCAATCTTAAAAATTGGTCAACTAATACCTATACTATGTGGAAAAATATTGCATTTCTCCTTAGAAATTTTCTTTCAATAAGTTTGTGATGAGTTTTTTTCAATAATAGTAGTCCACCAACATAAGACATTGATATGGAAATATATTGGAATGGTCAACTAAGTAGTAAGTTTAAAATAAAAGTTCATCACTCATCTTCTCACCATAACCTCACCTCTCATGTTCTCTCCTCTATGAAACAAAACCAAATCACAAGTCTATCTCTAGCAACCAGCAACCCTTTTGGAAATTTTGTGGCTTTCAAAATTATACACTCTTTTATAAAATACATGATTTGATATTTCAATTGAGTAAACATTTTCACAATTTTAGTGTCTAATCGCGTCAAAAACTAACTTTTCTTTTTTTTTTTTTTGCTCTGATTGAACTTTTCAACTTAGACACAATACTAAATTTGGGAAATTTTAATTTCTTTGTACATTTCTTAAGTTGATTGCTTATAAATGCAATTAAAGGTTTAATCAATGTATTTTTTATCCAATTATACTTAATTATTAGTGTTTTATTTTAAGTTTTGAGTATGATTGACTATTGAAATTTAAAAATTTTCTAACTTAGTATAATTTATGACAATTTGTTTTCTCAAATAATTGATGTCTTTTTATGGTTCTTAAAAGAAAGAAAGATTGATGATATTAGATTTGAGGGGAGTGACTTTTATATTTCTTATAATGTATATGATATTTTATTCTAGAGTAAATTTATAATATGTTTAAGTTAATGTATTACATATGTGAATATTTATTTTACATATGATATTAAATATTTCTTTTATTCTTGTTATTTTTTATGATAATTTTTTATTCTTGTTATTGAATTACGCTTCATGCATGAATTAAGGGGGAGTTAATCATTATATCTATTGTATGCTTAATTTTATTATTGCTTTATAGTATTACAATATTTTGTTATCATAAAAAAGGGGGAGATTGTTAAATCAAAGGAGGTTCTAGTTGATATTTTGATGATAACAAAAC
Organism: Erythroxylum carthagenense; assembly: GCA_026413575.1. Classification (NCBI taxonomy): domain Eukaryota; kingdom Viridiplantae; phylum Streptophyta; class Magnoliopsida; order Malpighiales; family Erythroxylaceae; genus Erythroxylum; species Erythroxylum carthagenense. Next base: position 16,739,351 of record JANZLD010000235.1, on the reverse strand, counting down.
GTACGTACTATTATTGAGTTTATTATTTTGATAAGAAGCAACATAAAAATCAGATGAAGCCATAACTCAAGAAGTAGTTCATGAAGATGATAAAAGAAAATTGAAGTTTGCAACCTTTCAAGTGAACATTAAGAACAAAAAAAGATCAAGATACATTAAAGTTATTCTATATTTATAACATTTATTGTAATCTCATTTATTCACTTTAAGGATCTTAAAGGCTCATTATGTATAAATATTTCTTCTTATTGGATTAAAGGAGTCTTTTTATTTATTAAGAAATGTTAAAACTTTTATTTTTAAAGACAAACCTTTTGATCTTTCAAACACTCTTTAGGTGATGTTTTGAAAGTTGTATTTAATTATAACTTTTTAAAATAAATGAAGTTTAAGCATTTGGAGTTGTTAAAATAATATTTTAAAGAGAATGGTTGACCAATATAGGTTAGCTGTGACATCCGCATATAGACGCCACACAAATTAGTACAAACAAAGCATTCGATGTCTTCCTTAAACCAAGGCAAAGCAAACATACATTGCATATTATTCCAAACTTGTCAAAACATACATACATTATATTACATGAACTTAATACAAATTTGTTTCAAAAACCGAAACCAGCTTGAAACATAGTTATTACAAAAAAACTTACAACAATTCGGAATCATACATTTTATATACAAGCCAAAATATACTCAAAATACATTTTTATCAAAACAAGACTCAGACTCCATCGACCATTGCGGTTGACTTGTCCCAGTCTTTATAATCCTCGTTTTGAACTTACACAGGGCACATCCACCGTGCTAAGCATATAGCTTAGTGAATAATAACTATTTTATATATAAAGTGATAACTCATCATACTAAATCATGTAATAGCATAAGCATGCATTAACAGATTGCTTAAATAATAAATCAGACATAATGCATTTCAGAATAGATTTTATAGTTAACAAAGCTGAATATCCAAAGAGAGTATAAACCCTTCACAATTTTGTTTATGTCAGAACCAAACATATATCAGAACACAAAATCAGATGATTGTTAAGCCATTTATAGAAGCGGATAACAGGACTTATACAGGAGAGACCGAAGTCTCAACACCTAAGTATCACAGAAGAGACCGAAGTGTCATGAGAGAGACCGAAGTCTCGACACCGAAGTGTCACAAGAGCAGCTACATTCTAGACATGCCTATTTACCCACAACTAGGACTCAACATTTTTAAAACAAAACAAATTCATTTCAGACATTTCATATGCAAAGTAAGTAGTTAATCATATTCCTATGTAAGTAGCACTTCCAATGATATAATCATGCATCAAACGCCTCAAACAATCATTGTCCAGAATTCAGAACACAATCAACATAAATCAAATTCAACAAGTAGAACAAAGTAAGGTGTGACTATCTAAGATTACTCACCAAAAGCTCACTTATTGTTTATTGCCTCGAAGTCCCGGCAATATCTGGAAGTGGTTGCTCTATGCGTTCCTCTATCTAACATTTAACACATATACAAGTCACTATTGTGCATGATTAAGAATTCATTTATGTATACTGAATATGTATGATGCATGTTCATGACAAATTCTCGGATATATTTCCTTACTAAACTAATGTAAACATTAATTGTACTTCAAAAGTTCCTAAATTCATACATTCAATTACTATTCAGCTTTTGCTGGAAGCGCCTCATTCGGGTCAACTTTGCATAACCAATAAGATCAAGAAAATGATATATTTCTATAACACTCTCTTCTAGACAATTATCCCTCAGTGCCTTAAGTTTTTAATGATACTAAGATCATACAATTTGGTTTATCATTCAATGAGTTATGCTCAAAATACCACAGACTGTGTACATTTGAAATTTTGGCTAGAGCATGATCATGCATTCAAGTTTTACAACCCATATATCTCAATTCCAATATCCAAAAATTACAAACTTTATAACAATTTAAAGCTAAGATAAAAACTATAACTTTGGAGAAGACACCTTAGCCTAATTCAGCCTAATGAATATGTCCCTTGTAGTACTACAGCCTAAGCTAAGACTCAATTTCATGCCACTTTTGAAAGTCTTAGAAACAGAATTAAAATTCTACTTCTTCAAGAAAGTTGTAGAAATATGTCTCTACTTTAATCTAAACTATGAATCACCTCTTTTTTACATCTAAAGATCAAGATATCATCAAAATGCCAAAGCATGTTCAATAAAAACAATCATAAACTTATCAATTTTCCAGATTTTTCTTAAGCAGATTTCGGGTCTATTTTGCATGACCATTTTAACATCGACAATGGGATATTTAGGCAACTTATTCTACTAATCAAATGTTCCTCAATGTTTTGAAAGTCTAATGACCCCAATATCATGCATTTTAGTTCAGTATCCTGCAAGTTATAATAAAAAATCCACAGACTATTTTCATACCTCGACAGAACACCAATTTCAACTTCAAGCCAAATTTCCAGACTCTTAAGGACATATTTCAAATTCGATTCCTTCATGAAAAATGTAGTTCTCTAGTTTACTCTAAATCAAACTCCACCCAATTTGGATATTCACATATCAAGTTACGCCCTAAATACAGATATATGTTCAGTGAAATACTGCATATATCATATTCCAATGACTATAATCATTCATCTTGTTAATCATATCGCCGAATTTGCTTCTTCTTTCACCACCCACACATGCATCAACACCATTTATGCATGCAGCAATCCATAAGCATGAAAATATACACCATTCATGCATGCATCTAGTTACAAACATTAAAACCTCAACAGAAATCATTTACACTATCATAAAACTTAAAGCATTACTTAGTTTATACTTTAGCAAAATTCTAGAATTTATCAAATTTTCAGTGGAGAGAGTCAAGGATAGAGACAGACAACTAAAAACCCCAAATGAGTTGCAGTGATTCAGCTCTTGTTTTGTAAGGTGAAAAGTTGGTAATTTAACCAAAAGCCAAAATACACAAATGAGCAAGAAGAGATGTTTAATGGTGGAGAGTTTCGGTGAAGCAAACAAACAAGAAGGTGGTCTTTATGTTTTCGGTGAAACCAAGGAAGAGTTGCAAAAACCTTCTTTTCCTAATGACTAGGTGTCTCTCTTAAGGCTTGACATGTGTCTCCAATACATGAGTTACATGTGTCCTTCAAATAAGGTTACCAACTGTCACTTAACTCTTTGTCCATATGTCACATATTAATTAATCCATTTATCTCACCATAATTTATCCATTGATCAATTAATAATTTGTCTCTTATTTCAATATTTTTTATATTCTTAAATACCTCAAATTTTCAACAACTTTTCTAAAATTCACCAAAATTTCGAAATAATAACTATTATCACCAAATAAATTTTGTAACACAATTAATCCAAAATTCACACTTTAATCGTATTAAAAATCACTTATACTGGAAAAATATCAATGAATGCATGTACAATTATTTGGTATGAGTCCAAAAAAATCACAAGCACATGTCAGTGAATACTTAATTATGCAAAGCATACTATACACTGTAATTCCTTAATATTCTAATACACTGTAATTCCTTAATATTCTAACTCCTAACATGGGGCGTTATATTAGAGGTTGATCAATAGAAGTTAAATATGTAACTATAGTATTTGATAACATATTGATTAACCAATATGGTGATATGGTTGACTAACGTCCCTTTTAAGAGAGACATTAGTCAACCAATGTGGCTTAGCAGTCGACCAATATACAATGGCTAGTTCATTATGACCATTCAAAACACAATAGTCAACTAATATAACTTAGTGGTTGACCAATGCACTGGAACTAATTGTTGCAATGATTAATTTTTAGCTCCAATGACTAGTAAAGCTCTCGAAACCCCCAAAAGACATGTTTTATTGTTGGTTCTTGCATTGAAAAGTATATAGGTGTCTTTTACTCACATTTCTAAGTCTTTATTAAGTATTTGAGCATCCACTATCTCAAATAAGAGGCAGTGAGCCTTTTTGGCACTATCAAAATGATAAAGTGAGATATTGTGATATTTTGTATATTGTACTTGAAGGTGTTTCAAGTGACATTGATATTCCTCTTTATCATAAATAAAGATTGTAAAAAAAATTCTTCTTTACCTCAAAAATTGTACAAAGGTTTTTTTTTGCCTTAAAAGAAGAGTTATAATAGAATTCTAAAAAGATTCCTAAGAGTAATATAAGTAAGGTTTGCTTGTCAATCTACTATAAATTAGTTTGCATTTCTCTTCTTTTATCCTTTTTACATTATTGCTTAAATGTGTTGTCGAAATTTATTATTTTATATCACATTTTTATCTTTTATAAATTGTACTCATTAATATACTAAGTAAATATTTGTTCAAAATTTATCAACATCAAATTTATCCCCTCTTGGATGCCATAAAGGATGAAAGTAGACAACTAGTACTTAATTAAGAAAATTAGTTTTATACAAAGTTGTATGTGTAATTTATATTGATTTTGGTAGTGATATAGTACATTACTATATCAGATATTGTGTTTAATAAAATTTTAAATTATAAAATAGTCTTTTAATTTATAAGATTAAAATTTATCCTCTATTATTATTAAAATTGGAAATTCATATAATATTTTATTTTTAGATATAATAACTATTTTTAAAATCATTGTTATGTTTAAAAATTTACCCTTTAAATTTTCTTAATTTACAAGTTTAATCTAGTATTTTGGTATATAGATTGGTAAAATTTAAAATTTTCTTATACAATTCAATAAAATAATCTAATCTAATAGGAAACAATTCTAAAATTTTTAACTAATAGGTACAAAATTCATAACATTGATGTTAAAGCTAAGTTTAATTGTAAAAACTTTCACAATTAGTTTTTTTGCAATACTAACATGGACTTTAAAAATATAGTAAAATGATTTAATTTTAATTTTTAGAAAAATAATTTAATGTTAAGTACTCCCTTAATTGGAATGATATAACAAGTCACATCATATTATTATTTTTGCTAATATTATATTTATTTCACATATGAATTTCACTATTTAATAAATTAAATATATCAAATACCATAAATAGTTATAAAGTAAAGCATATCAAGGAATATATAATTATTGTATCATTTTATATTTTTAATTTATTAAATAACAAACTGTATAACAGATAATTTAATATCGGTATATTTTTATTAATAAATGAAAGTTAAAATATTTTATTCCTATTTGTTAAAGTTTAAATTAATAGTATAAAAATTAAGAAATTTTTATAATTAACCCTTAAAGTTCCTTTAAAACATGCCTTTTTGTTTTTCTTGGAAAGAAGCGATTTTATGCTAATGTTATTACTACTACGTGATATTAGTGTTTTGCATTTCGTTTTGTACCGGCGGAAAGCAACATGAGGTAGAAGGGGTCGATATTGGGAGTAAATACCAGTCGATACCAGCATTTTTTGCTTGGTACTGGTCGGTATTCAAAATATCGGTTATATACCGATCGGTATCGTAAGTTTTACAAAGTTGGAGGACTAAGTTGCAAAAAATAATAATTTAAACGTCCCCCAACCACTCCCACCCAACGATCTTCTCTTCTTTCTCTCCCACATTTTTTCTCTCAAATCTCCCTCACTCTCTCTCATTCAAGCACCACTCCTATAGCCCTCCCTCTCTTCTCCGGTGACACCACAGCCCCACCACCGACGCCCACCATTGGCAGTCCCTCCCTCCCTTTGCTCTCTCCTTCTCCCAACTTTTTTATTTCTCTCTCACCCATCTCACTCTCTCTTTTAACCACCACCCCTGTGCCCTACCACCACCATCGACGACACTATACCACCACCGATGCCCCACCAACTGACCCACCACTCTTGGAGTCTTGGGTCTCCTTCTCCACGCCAAATTTGAAATAGATCCAAATCTATTTCCAACCCAACCATACCTATTGAAATTATTGTTGAATTCTAAAATAATTAGGTATGTGTTTATAACTTTATATATGTTTTGTGAATTGTGAATGTAATTGTTAGTGTTTTTTTGAATTCTTAATGTATTTTGTGAATTGTGAATGGAATTTTTAATTTTGTTGTTACATTGCTCGTTGTGTGGAATGGCACTGGAAAATGAAATTAATTCATTGAAGTTGTTTGTTTTCATCCATGCAAAGAGCACTAGTTTTTAATTCAGTCAGCATTAAGTTTTATTGACAATTTTTTTTATCAGCCAATATGCTACTATGGGACAGACTTAAGGTTACTACTTTAAAATTGACATAAAATTTTTTTAAATTGGCATGCTAAATAATGTGACATGTTTAAATTTATATCTTATCTTATGTTTATAAGATAATTACATCTTTATTTATACGTGATTAAAATATTTAATATAATTACTTTTACAATTAAGTTATAAAGTTTAAGCCATTTAAAATAATAGACTTAATAAAAAAGTCAGAATCTAAACAAGTTTTGGTAAATCATAATGAGCATCGACTTTGTTTATTGCCTAATAAATGTATAAGTTTATAAAAAAGAAAATGTTATATGCATTGAGTAACAAATTTAATTATGATTAAACAATTTTTTAATAACTCTTCTGTATATTTTAAAGTTATTGATAGGAAGGCGAAGATGAGTGAGTTTACTAAGATTAGATAGATCGAATTTATGATTTTACTTTCAATTATTATCTTGTCAAATATTTTAAATTACATAATTAATGTATTAACTATATAATTGTTACGAGTTTATCAAAAGTATTGACTACAAATTTAGAAATTGTTGGAAATGGAAATTAGTTATATATGTTTTGTAATAGTTGAATTGAAATTGTTGAAAATTGTTGAAAATAGAAAATTTTTATGTATGTTTTGTGATTGTTGGAAATGAAAACTATTTTATGTATGTTTTGTGATTATTGGAAATAGAAATTGGTGAAAATTGTTATAACTGAAAATTGTTTATGTATGTTTGTGATTGTTGGAAATGGAAATTGTTTATATATGTTTTGTAATATTTGAATTGAACTTGTTAGAAATTGATAGAAATGAAATTGTTGAAAATGGATATTGTTTATATATGTTTTGTGGTGTTTGAATTGAAATTGTTCGAAATTGTTGAAAATGGAAATTGTTTATGCATGTTTTGTGATTGATGGAAATGAAAAATGTTTATGTGTGTTTTGTTATGTTTGAAATTATGAATTGAAATTGTTGAAAATTGTTAGAAGTAGGAATTGTTGGAAATTGAAATTGTTGGACAATGTTAGAAATGAAATTAATGGAAATTGTTTATATATGTTTTGTGATGTTTGAAACTTTGAATTGAAATTGTTCGAAATTGTTGAAAATGGAAATTGTTTATATATGTCTTGTGATTGTTAAAAATAGAAATTATTTATATATGTTTTGTGACATTTGATTTGAAACTGTTCGAAATTGTTGGGCATGGAAATTATTTATGTATGTTTTATGATTGCTAGAAATGGAAATTGTTTATGTATATTTAGTGTAATTATGTATGTTGAATAATTGAATTGTTAGTAATGGTGAATTGTGTTCAATTCGATGAAATTATGAGTTCTTTATTTTGATATATGCATTTATTTATTTTTTACAGATAAATTGAAGGAAGTTTAAGTACTCCTGATCAAACCACTTCAGGAAGATAAGGTGATCTAACTTGGGCTCATGTTGCATTAGTCCCCAGTATGAGAAACAATACTATTTGCTTGTTTTATAACAAGTATTTGAAAGTAGAGAAATCACCTGATTAAATAAGCATTTAGCTGGGCTTAAAGAAGATGTGGAACCTTATCAAAAAGTAAGTCATGATGTGAGGTGGCAAAAGAAAACTTTGCTTGAAGAATATCAACATGAGAAAGATAGAAGGGAGAGACTGAATTATCAAATAGGTAGTGTAAGTTCTTTGGTTTTCATGATGATTGTGAAAATGTTGAAGGTGGTGGTAGTAGTAGTAGTGGTAGTGGTAGTATTCCATCTCAAGCCTGGGAAGAAGTTAGTGTTACACTTGGACCTGATGTGAGGAAAAGAAGAAGGCAAGTAATTATTTTTTTGCACAACGAACAACTCCTAGAGCTTAATCTTCAATTCGTAGTGCCATGCAATCAAGAGATATAACTCATAGTGTAGATATGGTAGTAGTTAGATGGTGTTATGATATAAGTTCATCATTCAATGCTTCCCAGTCTTACTATTATCAGCCTATGGTGGATGCTAAAACCTCTTTCGATCCGGGATACAAAGCTCCTTTGATTGATGACTTAAGAGGTAAACTTTTGAGTTGCTCAGTTTCTGAAATTAAAAGTTATTTGGTAGAAAGAAGGGTGAACTAGGCTACTTATGGGTATCCAATCATGTGTGATGATTAGACAAATAGGAGACATGTAACATCCCGTTACTGTCAGTATGGGTATTATGGTAATATCGGGATAGACTGATATGATTTCACTGCATTCA
>JANZLD010000235.1:16703025-16724759 GCA_026413575.1 Erythroxylum carthagenense | reverse complement strand
GTTTGTATCAGTTTCCTTTTTGGTTTTGTTAGGAGACTGATAGACTGGTCTATTCTATCATTGGATGACTGTATAAATGTGTGTTATTTAATGATTTTAAGTTACTGATTTCTGTTCTATTGTGATTTTATTACTGCGATGCCATGTGGATATTAGTAGAAATGTTCTGGTAGTGAACCTTTATCGTGGGATACGTGTCGGGAGCTCCGATGTGTACCCTACGGTGATGGGGCGCTACAAGACAAGAGCCTATTATTAATTTTTTAGGTTATTTTGTAAATAGCTCAATGTTTTTGAAGTTTATTGATGCATCTGGCCTTATTAGAAATATTGATACTTTATTTAAGAAATTAGATGAAGTTGTGAATGAAGTAGGCCTAGAAAACATTGTTCGGTTCATTCCTGACAATGATTCCACTCAAGAAGAAGGTTACAGAATAAGTATAATTCTTTTTTATGGACTCCTTTTGCTACACATTGCATTGACCTAATGCTAGAGAATATAGAAGATCTTAGGTATTTTTCTATTATTGAAAAGACTATACAGAAAGCTAAAAAAGCAACCAAGTTTATATATAATCATACATGAGTGTTGAATTTAATGATAAAGGAATTTACCAATGGTAGAAATTTGTGTTGTCCTGCTGTAATAAGATTTGCAAAGAATTTCTTATATTTTCAATCTTTTTATTATGATGAAGAAAGAATTAAGACAAATATTTACAAGTGACAAGTGGCTTGCATCTCAGCATGCTAGGTTTAATGTTGGATTGGAGGTTTTCAGAATTATACGAGAAGATAGAGAATTTTAGCCAATGCCAATTTTTTATCTGAGTTTGTGAGTCTTTGGTAAGAGTCCTTCGCTTAGCTGATAATGAAGAAAAGGTAACAGTGGTTTTTCTTTTATTATGGAGAGGGCGAAGGAAGCAATCAAGATCAATCTGAAACATAGATCTTCTTTATACATACCGTATCTTGCAATCATCAATGAGAGATGGGAAGACTATTTTCTTCTTCGATGTTTACAGTTGGGGCATTTTTTAATCCTAATGTCTATTTAGGACCGGATTTTACAAAGAAAGCTAAAGTTAGTATAACAGTGCTATTCACTATTATAACAATTATTGGCCAAGAAATGATGCAAGATCTCTTAAACTCACAAATGGAGCTTTATAAGCATTCTTTTAGGGATTTTGGCATGTTGATTGCTATTCAACAAAGAGCAAAACTTTCTCTAGGTATTAGTTGTTTTCTTTTTCTTATTTATTGAAAATTAATTATCAATTTATTTTGTTTTTAACGCTACTTTTGTTATCTTATGACTTGCAGATTCTTGGTGGGATTAATTAGGAACTAATGGTTTACAATTATAAATATTTGCAATTCAGATTTTAAGTCAATGTGTGAGTGCAATAGACTATGAACGGAACTGGAGCATGTTTGAATTCATCCATTCCAAGCAAAGGAATAAATTGGAGTACAAGAGATAGAATGAGTTGGTTTTTATTTGTTACAATTGAAAGCTTTGGTAAAGGTATGCTATTATCATTATTAATTTTGAAATAATTTCTTATAATTTTCTAATATTAAAATTTATTGCTTACTAGGATTCTTAATAATACAAGTAGTTTAACAGATCCAATTTCTATTGATAATATCGATCTTTTCGTAGATTGGGTTTATGAGGAACCGAGTTTGGTAGATGTGAATGACTTAGTACCTGTTTGGATAGGTTTTTGGAAGTCAATAAGTACTTTTCACCACCACAAAAGCCTTTGTTAAGAAAAATGAGTGTTTGACTGTAAAATAAAAAGGTACTTATTTAATAGATATGGCTTTTTTGGCAGCCAAAATACAGTATTTTTAAGAAGCTCAAATTTTGAGCTTATATAAAAAATATTTTTCAAGTAGATTTTTCAAATCAATTAATGAGCGTATTTTTTAATCCCTTTTACCTTTATGTTTTACACATAATTCCCACAATACCCACAAACTCATCTTCACGTTTATTTTGAGATTTATATAACATTATTTTACTTTTTTATAGGTTTTAATATTTATTTTTATATTAGTTTTACTTATGTTATAATCCATATAAAAGATTTGGTTAGATATATTTTCATTTATTTTTCATATGGTCTAAAATTATATAATAATTAATATATTATGCTTTGCATATTATTTAATATACTTTAAATAATATTTATATGTATAAATAATTTTATTACAAAATAAAATGTAGTTAAAATTAAAAGTACTTTTATTGTTATGTTGTCAAACATTTTATTGTATGAAGCTCTTTAAAAAATGTTCTTTTTTAAGTGATAGCCAAACAGTCAACTGATTTCTTAGAAAAGTTCTTCTTAGAAAAGATCTACAAAAAAGTTCTACTGACAAAAGCTCTACTAGTATAAACCCAACCAAACAGACACTTAGAAGATAATCTTAAATGGGAAGACATTGATATGTCATTTAATGCATTGAATTTAAATTATGATAATGATGATGATGAGGCTCCTCTTAATGATGAGAATTTTGTACTAAATGAAAACCAAGGTCAGTGTAATTATAGCAAGTATCCTCCCGTAGATGTTTAAGAGAAGTTTCATATTTTTATTTTTCCTCTTCTTTTAATTTTACTTATATTTGATGTATATGTTAAATTTTATATATGTAATGTAATTGTAAACGCTTTTGTTTCATGTTTCACTTCTATTGGTTATTTTCTTATCACAAACTCTTGTCGTAAATTATAATAGTTTGAGAGTTAAGAATATTTATTTTTATTGAATGTTTTGACATAATTATTATTTATTATATGATTAAATTATAGTACTATTAATACTTTGCATTGTTCATAATTTTATATTCGTATGATGATGATTTTTATATTAATTTTAGTTATTATCTATATGTGAAATATTTAAAAATTATTGTTATTTCATATTAATTGTAATTATTATTTATTATTATGATTTTTAAAGCTAAGATTGATGCAAACTTATAAAATATATAATACAACTTTATAATATGACAATGAACTATTTTATAATTTTTAAAAAATTTTAATAACTATTTAAATGGTAACCCTGGCATAGCAAAGGTGAAATGGGCCGATATTTGCTTTCCAAAGGACGAAGAGGTTTGAACATTCTATCCATTAAAACTTTTAACCTCTCTTTGATTCTTAAGAGATTTTGGTGGATATTGGAAGACAAGAAAAATTTGTAAATAAAGTGGTTACATGTTTACTTCCTTAAAGGAAACAGAATATGGGCTATTCAATCGAAAGCTACATATTCTTTTTTTCTTAATCAGCCATTGAAGTTAAGGGATACTATTCAACAAGAGACTTCAAACAGGTACTTCATGTATTATTAAAGATGGACGCTTGGTTTCTCTATAGTACAACAAATGATCGAGCAGAAGCCCCTTAATTCAACAGGTGAATCCTTCTAGAGCTTCCCCATTGTTCCCACTAAAAACATGGACAATAGGTTTCATTGATGAGAACTCATAAAGTTTTCATTGATGGGCATTTTGAAGCAGCATGAAGATATTAAGGGAGCACTAACCAATCTCTAATTTTCCATCTATTTTTATGATGTGAAGACATTAAGGGAGCACTAACCAATCTCTAATTTTCCATCTATTTTTATGATGTAGTAGTTTCTTCTTGTATGCTAAGGGTGCTCCCTTATCTCACGACTTTGTAATTTTACTCTCCTTTCATTAATTTTCCATTTAAAAAAAAAAAGCTGATTCGCAACGGTTCGCAACTTTGAGTGACATATACATATATGGTACACAATTTCGGTTTAAAACTTTTTAAAGTATGCAAAAAGTTTGCCTTGGGATCGACGAGATGGGCTTAGAACTCACCAAAAACTGTACATGTCTTCCAACCCGAAACTTCAATCCATAAAGGAACTTAATATCTTTGCAATTGACACCAATCTTGTACACCTTTTTAAATACCCATTTTATGAAATGTGTTGTCTAGTAAGTACCAAATACTAAGTAGATCACCGGCATAATCTTCCTTTTCTTATTTTTCAAAAAAATGCCCAATATTTTAGGCATTGTGTGGAACTCTACATGAAAAGTCAGAATTTATCACTCATTAGCTACAACTAACTTACAAGTAAGAACATAAAATTTGGAATAACTTAAATTGTGCAACTAATTACGCTAATATTAATAAAATCTCGAGTTGACATCAATCAAAATTGTCAAACATCACAGCAGGCCATACCTGACCTGACCTGACCTGACCAGGCCAAACCGAAAGGGGAAGGAAGCCTCTGCCCAAAGAAAGAATAAGTATGTTCCACGGTCAGATCATGTTTAATGAACAAAAGCTTTCTTTCCTTAATAAAATATTCTCCACAAATAATATACAAAATAAGAAACAAAATGAAATATAGATTTTAGTTTTATCATTACAGAGTACAGACTGACGACTTTTGTAAATTTCTAAACCAAAAAGAAAAACAAATAAAATAGAATACGTTAATTAAAAGAAAGCGAAGAACAGAAGCAAGCAAATTCACGCTGTCTGTCTTGGACTCTCGGCCCCTCTTCTTCTCATCCAGAAACAACAAGAGGGATCAGAGCGGAACAGATTTGGAAAGGGAGAAATTAGAAACCATCGACTAACATAGTTGAAAGATCGCCAGAGTGAGAGCAAGGAGAGCGATCTATTGAAATTTGTCTTTAGAAAAGAGGAAAAGAAGAAGAAATGGGAACGCTTCAGACATGGAGAAGAGCGTACGGTGCCCTCAAAGACTCCACAAAAGTCGGTCTCGCTCATGTCAACAGCGACTATGCGGTAATATTGTTAAAGCCCACTTCTTCCCCACTTCTCTTCGGATTTTATTTTTTTCTTATAAGTTTTTGTTTCTAAATATAGGAATTGGATGTGGCCATAGTCAAAGCGACCAACCATGTTGAGTGTCCACCCAAGGAGAGACACGTTCGAAGTCAGTTTCCCGCAAATTCTTCTTTTAAGTTCTAGTTTTGGGTACTGGGAATTTGGGTTTATGTTGAAAGAGCGAATCTTTTTGATGGATTTCTTGCAGAAATCTTGATTTTCACGTCAGCGACCCGCCCTCGTGCCGATGTTGCTTACTGCATTCATGTTCTGTCTCGCCGGTTGGCCAAGACCCGGAATTGGACGGTATTGATTTGTTGGTTTTGATTTCCATTTCTAATCCATCTGTTGGCGTTTCCTATGTTTTGTCCTTTTTCTTTCGCTTCTTTTTTTTTTTTTCCCCCTTCTCCTCTGAGGCTTTGGATTTTTAGGGGGTTGATTTACTGTGATTTTGCTTGGAAATCAATTGGGCTTTGATAAATTAGTGTCCTTTAGGATCTGATATTTTGGAGATGTGAACGTGAGATTGGCATTTCTTGGCTGTGCTAGCTCCATATGTGTTTATTATTGCTGTTGTTATAACATAACACTGCCTGCAATTCCTGTAGCCATCAAATAGGAAAAAAAAATCACAAGTTTGCTGCTTCATAATTACCATTGAAATGAAATTCCTTCATTTATTTATTATTGTGATTTTAAATCTGTGAGGAGAGTGACATATCATTTTATGGTGTTTCTTTTTCTGTAACAGGTCGCCTTGAAAACACTGATAGTTATTCATAGGCTATTGAGAGAGGGTGATGCTACCATTAGAGAAGAAATATTGAATTTCTCACAGAGAGGTCGCATACTCCAACTCTCAAATTTCAAGGATGATTCAAGTCCTATTGGTAGTTTTTCTGCTCACTCTCGCTCATGAAGTTTACTTTTTATTTTCCATTTCCTTCGAGTAGATTGATTTGTAGGTTTTGTGCCATCCTCCCTTGTATGAATTTTATCTCTTTTGATTCAGCTTGGGATTGCTCTGGCTGGGCACGTACATATGCACTTTTTTTGGAGGAACGGCTTGAATGCTTTAGAATTTTGAAGTATGATATTGAAGCTGAACGTCTTCCTAAGCCTGCCCAGGGGCAGGATAAAGTAAGCTTCCTAGATACTCAATGACCTTATTCATGAAGCGAAGTTAGGAAGAATTATAGCAGATCGACATTATTAGATATCATGATCCGGAAAGTGAGTTTCTTTCTACCAATTACATTTCTTTGCAGTCCTTTTCCTCTTTATTCTGTGTCTCCGGGAGGAAAAAAGGTGTAGAATGCAATTTACTTGTTAGGATTTGCCAATAATAATCTAGTGATGGATTTTAATATTTTGCTGTTCCCATATGCAGTTTTTTGTCCTCATAGATTGATCTTAATTGCTTCTTTTCAGTCACTTCCTTATCCAGAACTTACCAGGGTTGAGGAGCTATAGTTGAACTATACTTGCAATTTTTAGTTAAACTGGTTTGTTAAAATTTTATTTTGCTTATAGTGATAAATAGCTTTCACATTATGGTTTGAAGCCATTTTGTGCGATGTAGACAGAAAATCCATCTTGGAAGCATTATTCCTCAATTTACTAGAATGATTAACAGGATTTTGTGAAAAATATTACTCAACTTGGCCAATAGAGGCCTGGTTTCTGGCAAAATAGGTTTTACGTTATTATGTGTTCTTCAACGTCCTACGGTAATATGCATGTTATATCAAATGGAGAAGTTTGAGATGGAAAATCACAATTCTTTTCTTTTGTATAGCTAAGTATTCCTTGAGGAAAGTTGGTTTCTTGTCTTGTTGTGGTCTTTAAAATATTCCTAGTTCTTTACCTCATAATTTCTCTAATCATTTCAACTCTGACTTTCATGATGTGCCTAACAAGTGATTAAAGCTAATATTTGAATTTTGTTTATTTGCATTAGCTTTCTTATAATTCTAAAATCTGTAAGATTGCAGTTAGTCTTAATTATAAGCATTTATAAGTCTTTGCTCCCTTTAAGCAGGGCTACAGCAGAACTAGAGAACTGGATAGTGAAGAACTATTGGAGCAGCTCCCTGCATTGCAGCAACTGCTATATCGTCTTGTGGGTTGTCGGGTATATTCTGGCTCTCCTCCTTTTTGTTGCTTTTTAAGCAAAGATGGACTCCTTCCTTTCGACAGCCATTTGTTATGGTTTATAAACATTCTTATATCAAAAGTCAAATTTTGCTGTTCTTTGCCTTTACAGCCTGAGGGAGCAGCTGTTAGTAATTATGTAATACAGTATGCTTTGGCTCTGGTATGCATTTTCTGTCTCTGATATTGCTATTGGGTTTGATTTATCCTTTATTTTCTGATATTTTCACGCAACTTTTGTTAGATAATATATAAAAGATATTACACATGAAAACTCTGTCCATTCATAATGGACACAGCTGTAATCATCTTTGTGATGTTGATTCCTTCAAAAATCCACTATTGATCTTTTCAGCTGAATGTATCCTATCATTATCTCCTTCTATTAATGGGCTTCAGCACTTGTGACCCAATTTCATATCCCGTAGTTCTCTAATTTGCCTACTTATTCACATAAAACAACTGCATGAGCCAAGGATCTAGCCAGCTTATACACACACACACACACATATATGGTCTAAATACTAAAATGGGCTGTAAATTTGATATATGAGCTTCAGATTGAAACAGAAACAATATTCAAATGCTCACTTAATCTTGTTTTCATGGAGGGAGTTTCTTTTTGTGGAGATTATTTGGAATCAGGGGTATTGGCAGAGAAGATATGGACGGAATATGATTCTTTTTTTTGTTTCTGATTTGTGCTATTGATGAACTTTATGGCTGATTTTGTTATATGCAATTTCCAGGTACTAAAAGAGAGTTTTAAAATATATTGTGCTATTAATGATGGAATAATCAATCTTGTTGATAAGGTAATCCAGTTTATTAGCATTATTGTCGAAGAGTTTGCTTATTGCATGGTAGAGTCCATGCTTTGTATTTTTAGATCTAAAGTTTTCATTCCTTTGCAGTTTTTTGAGATGCCAAGGCATGAAGCTGTAAAAGCACTTGATGTCTATAAACGTGCAGGCCAGCAGGTCCATTGTTTTCATTAGAGTTTTTGCTGAAATGATCTTCGTAATTTTTTATTTCCTTAGTATGGGAGTTGGCATACTTAAACTATTTCAGTAGTCACAGGGTTTACATAGCATGTGACTTTAGGAGCTTGTGTCATTTTGCTACAGGCTGCTAATCTCTCAGATTTTTACGAAATTTGCAAAGGTTTGCAACTTGCTAGGAATTTCCAGTTTCCTGTTCTCAGAGAGGTATCTGATGTTACTAAATGGTGCATTATTTCTCTGGTTCTGAGGTCAATACGCTTTAGTTGATGGTCTAGTGTATAAAATTACTATTTCCCCTTCTTCAGCCTCCGCAATCATTTCTTACAACAATGGAAGAGTATATAAAAGAGGCACCTCGAATTGTTACTGTTTCAACTGAGCCATTGGTTAGTATGATGACCTTTTTGATGTGCCACAGAATTTGTTTTCTTTCTTTTCTTATCTACAGTATGATCTAATTCGTTGCTAACTATTTTTAAAGTAATGGTCAATTGAGTGAAGATACTTCAAAGTCCTGTTGAGATGATTTGACCATTTGGAATGAAAACCAATTAGACGGTTTAATTTGGTTGTGGTGATGTAAGAGCTACAGAGAAGTATTATATGACTTTAGTAATAAGCTAGAATCTACTTTCCAGTGGTAGTCTGTTGCCCTTGTTAAAACCAAATGATTGTGCTTAGATAGTGCATTTCTTTCCTTGATCATGCTTGATGACTTATTTAGCCATATATGGGCATATCATTTGGAGAGAATGGATCATTAGGATTAACATGTATTACTTTTAAACAGCTTCAACTGACATACAGACAAGAGGAAGGACCTTCTGAGGAGACCAATTCACCGAGAGCTGAACCGGAGCCATCGCATACAAAAGAAGAAGCTGTTCCCAGTGTTGACATTGTCCCTCTTACACCTACTCCTCCAACTCGAAACAACTTGGACGATGGAGATCTACTGGTGATGAGTTGATCATTTATTAGTGTCCCATTTTAGTTTATGGTTCATAATAATTTTATCTTTTTCTTCCCACTTCTCCTCATTCTTCTTGCCCTTTTTCCAGGGGTTGAATTATTCAGGTCCAGATGCATCTGCCATTGAGGAACAAAATGCTTTGGCTCTGGCTATAGTTCCAACAGAATCCAGTAGCTATTCTTCCCTTTTCTGTTCTTCTGAACTCCATTGGTTTCTTCTTTCAATGAATTGCATTTTTTTTAATTATCGTACATTAATCAACAAATTCTTATTTATAGATGCAAATGTTGCGCCAACATTCAATTCTGGCACTAATCAAGCAAAAGATTTTGACCCTACTGGGTGGGAACTGGCACTTGTCACTACTCCAAGCAGCGATATCTCTTCAGCTACTGAGAGACAATTGGTAGGCGACACTCTTTTCTAATAACTGGTTCCTTGTTAATGATATTTGTGCAAATAACTGACAATCACGAGTGATGAATGTGGCATCAAAAACCTAGATTAGTGGAGGATTGAAAGAATCTTATTAAATATGGTTCAAAATTTTGTGCTGGACTAAAAGTGATAGACAGGGCATGTGGCCATATTATTGACTTGGGAAAGACCAGAGCAAGGGTTTGTGTAATATGTTAAAAGAGCCAGTAGGGGACCTTCTGACAATAAGAGACAGAGCGAAGATGGACGGAAATTAAATGTAGCTTAGTTTTCTTTAACCATTATCACATCAAAAGAGAATGCTTGCATTCCTTCTCATTTTTGTTTGAAATATCAAATAATTTTCCATTGGCTTGTCTAGTTGCAAGAGATCATTGACTTGACACCTAACACCATTACGTTTTCTTGTAGATTCCAACGAAATATTAAAACAATCTGATCTCCATGCAACTGTACATCTTGTTTCTTTAGTTTTTTTCTTTTTCATTTCATTGCGAGAAAAATTTGAAGTTTCTTTAGGAATGGCCAAATTCATGGCTTCAACCTTCTCATTCTACTGGCTGCTAATAAATGTCAGGCTGGTGGATTGGATACACTCACTCTGAACAGCTTATACGACCATGGAGCATTCAGAGCTGCCCAGCAGCCCGTTTATGGAGCACCTGCCCCAAATCCTTTTGAGGTGCATGATCCGTTTGCCATGTCAAGCAGCATTGCTCCTCCTACCGGAGTTCAAATGGCAGCAATGTCTCAACAGCCACCAAATCCTTTTGGTCCGTACCAACCTACATACCCACACCCACACCCACAGCAACAACAGCAAAATTTGATGATGAACCCATCAAATCCTTTCGGTGATCCATTTGTGGCCTTCCCTGCAAATCCTGCCACTCATCATCAAACAAACAACCCATTTGGGAGCACAGGCCTTTTGTAATCTCATGTGTGGACACTTGGAAAATTGTTACATAATTTGGTGCAGTTTCGTTGTCATGCATAAAAAATTGAAGCAGTGAGGATTATGGTTTAGACCCACAAAGATGGATGGATAGCTTGCAGCATGGAATGGAATCGTGTTTTTTTTTTTTTTCCCCTTCTTTTTGGCTTGGGTTGCAAAGATTAGCAGTGAATAGTGTATTATTTGATGACTACACTACACGGACCATAAATAAGTATAGCCTTTTTTTGTTAATCTCGCCGTAGCTCGCGGTGTATAAGTTGCTTCCTTGCTATGTTTATTATATTTTAGCTGTTGTAGTTGCAATTTGCTATGTTCATTGGTGTTTATTCCTCATCACCTAAATTCACTCGTAACAAAAATAGTTCCACCTCTAATCCTAGTGTAGATTTTGGTGACAAGGCATGATAAATCCATCACTAAGGAAAGTACACACCTCTCGTGTTTCGAATCAATCATTTAAAGCAATGTTTCAGCATATTATGCATACGCATTCATCAGGTCATGAACCTGTGAAAAGAAATGTGTTGATGATGAAGCATGCGTCCATGTGTATATACTAATTTTTCTTTTGCTTATGCTTTGTCCATGAAAATTGAAAAGCCGCTCCTTTTTATTATTGAAGAGAGGGTATGTGTTGCTTGCATGCTTGAGATGAAGAGGAGTAGTCTAAAGTTGAGATATTTGAAAGCCAAAGAAAAGCAAAAGGAGTTGAATAAGATGGAGAAATTAGAGGCAATAAAGCAAAGAAGAGAAGGGGATGGTCATGACCCACAGGCGTCCTTCAAAATTATCTCAAATCCACAATCTTTGCTTATTAGTTGTCAGTCACCTCCTTTTTCACTTCTTTTCCCCTCTCCTTTTTTTTTTTTTAATTACAGGGACTTGTTAATTAATTACAACATTAACAGCTGTTGTTCATTACTTAATCTGCTTTATAGTGCTGTCTATCAATCATAAGATTCCTTCTTTATAACCGGTTAGAGCACTTAGGGTGTTTGTTTCTTTTAATCCCATCAACACATAACTCTTGTTTAATAGAACAGTATTAGAATTGGTTAATCAGAACAGGAGATCTGATCTTTTTAAAACACAAATGCTAAATATTAGCCTAAACTGCAATGTTTAATGATTGAGGATTCATAGTCTTGCTGAACCAATTTTAATTTCTTAAGCATCTATCATCATCATGATTATCTATACTGATTTCTTTCCCAGAAGACTCCTACGCATTGATGCTGTAAGGATTTTTTTTTTTCTTTTGGTAATTAAGGAGTAGTAAATTGAAACAAAACGTCGGACCCTGTGGTAGTTTGAAAAAAAATAAAAGTACGGGTCAGCACAGACGTGTGGGTCCATATACCTACAAAATCATGGTTCGCTAAGGCAATTGGCCCTTTAGTTAACGTACAAGCGAAATAAGCAATGTTTAACTATACATTTTGAAACTTTTTAATTTTTAATTTTTTAGTTTGATTTATATTAATGATTTTTGTTATTAAAAACTGTTCTAAATAAATTAATCAATTAATTTTTTAAATTAATATATTAAAATAAATCAATTAATGTTTATTTAACAATTTCTTTTTACGATTAAACTTTAAATTTTTATAAATAAAGAGATTTTTTAATTATATTTCAAAATTTTACTTTTATTTAATTTTTAACTAATTTTATGACAGTCAAATACTAGTTGAATTTTTTGAATCTTAAACTTTTTATTTTATTAGTTTATTTTGTAGCTCGGTTTTATCCAAATAATCAACTTATTTATCCAAATATTTTCTTACTAGAAGATAATGATTTTGTAAAACACAAAAGATAATGGTTCAATTTTAGCAAAAGAATGAAACCGATGTCTCGTTTTGGCCTTCATGAGGTTGTCGTATTCTTATTAGACAATAAGACTGCAAGATCATAATAAGAAATCACGGAGATATTAAATATGAGTAGTAATTTTACATTAAAAAGAGATGAAGTTAGTGAAGAATATATAAGTAGAAATGACTCATAAATTTAATATCTTAAAATTTTAAGTTAAAATGTGATGTTACAATCTACGAGTATATTTTATTACTAAATTTATGACATAGAGTCTTATAAAAGTGGCTTTTTTACATCTAATAGAAGCTTCACTTTGAATTTAAAAGACCGACTGAAGAGCGATGCCACCAAAAATTTTTTTGAAGCATTTCATTTAGTAAAAAAATAAAGCCAATACTTTGGCACATATTTCACTACTTGTTGTAGTTATCAATGCAAAAATATTGATTATTTCTTTTAATGTTAGCAACTTTTGTAAAAGCTTTTCATGGTTAAAGGCTTTTTTGTCTCATTGCGGTCTAATTAGTAAGGGTTTGAATTAGTTTGGTAACTTCAAAACCAATTGATAAAGGAAAGGGTTTATCTTTATTTTTAATAAAAAAGGTGGAGTAATATTTAATGTTTCATTTACTATCTATGTTGAGAGTGACAACCAATCTTAATTGGATTTGAAGTAACAAGTAAATTCTATATTTTAAAGAAATTTTAATATATATATAAATTTTAAAGTGAGGTTTCAATGCATATTTTATTAATAATAAAATATATTATTAAATTTATTTTTAGTAATATTAACAGTTATGTTAAAACTAAGTAAGATATGAAAAATCAAATTCAATAAAATGAAAAGGTGAGTAAAAGAATTAATTGAACTAATAAAGCAATGAAGTGATAAAGAAAATGAGCATAATAGAGCAAATAAGCAAGTTAAGAGAGGCTAAAGGAAATTCAAGTGAAAAAAACTATAGAATATGAAGGAATCCGGCATATTGAAGTTTATGAAATTATTTTAATCCTCTTTATAACTTTATCTTGGCTATTTTAATAAAATTTCTTGATCTTTAAACTTACTTTTGATAACTTTTTAAAGGGACTTTTAATCATTTTTTTTATAAGGGAAGACTACAAAACTAATGTAACGCTCTTGGGAACAAAGTGCCTAGCGCATCGCGTCGGAGAATCTCCTGAACACCAAAAGGGGGCTCGTGAAGTAAAGAAAGCCCTGGGTTGCACACCCCTGCAAACCGGACGAGATTGTCCGCGCACTGGTTGCCTTCTAGGAACACATGCTTCCACTGGACCGTTCACTCCCACTGCAACAGCTGGTGGATACCTGTTACCAAAACAGAAACCTCAATCAATAAGTCAATAGGGGCGGATAGAAGGTTAATGACCTCCAGCGAATCGACTTCGAGGACAACTCAGCGATAGCCCAGCTCCCAGACCAAAGTGAGCCCCGCGTGAGCCCCCCATAACTCCGCTACTAACGGCAAACTCTTAGCAAAATTGTGCGTGAATCCCCCTCGCCACTCCCTACGACAGTCCCGGATCAGACCCTCGGCGGTAGACCGGAGGGAAGTTAGCGCCATTAGTGTTAACTTTCACCCAACCCGCCTCAGGCTTCGTCCACCCCACGCGGGTATCCACCGGTAATCCCTGAATTGGGGAGACACACTTCTCCATCATCCGAGCTCTGGCAATCCAGCCCACGTAGTTCATGATAACGTGGTGCCCCTCCGTATGCCAAACAAAAGACTGGTCGAAGATGCTGTTGTTCCTCTATTTCCAGAGGAACCAGCAAGTGACCCCAAAGACGGTAGCCCACGCTTCCTGTTGCACCGGAGTCTGCTTAGTGAGATTACACGTCAGCCAAGTGTCAACCTCTTGCTAGAAAAAGGGCCCATCCACCCCCACCGGAGGGAAAAGACTCCAGAAAGCTTGGACCCGAGGACAGTCCCTAACCACATGAATCGTGGTCTCCTCCGAGTATCGATGGCTAAATGGCGAATCACACGCTGTTGATTCGTCAGAAGACGGCGATTAGCAACTAACCAAAGAAACGAGCGAATGCGCTGAGGGCCCTCTCATTTCCAAATAATCTCCCACAATCGATGCCGGTTGACTGGGGAGAGACCCTCGATAATCACATAAGCAGAAGCCACAGTAAACTCCCCATGGGGGGAAGGACCCCATACCAAACTATCCTCCTCGCGACACCCGACAATAGGGTCGAAGGCCGCTATCACCAAGCAAACCATGGGCGGAAGGTATTGTTGGAACTCGTGCCACATCCAACCGCCCCCGACCTCCTGGAGGTCTGCGATCGAAGCCAAACGAAGCCGATCCGGGACTGGAGTGGAGGCCACTTGGATAAGAGGACCCCAACCAGCCAACCAGTGATCCATCCAGAATAACACTCTCCTCCCATTCCCGAGATGCCATTTGAGTCCTTGTCGGACCCATTGCCAAGACGCCGAGATCCCTTTCTAAATAGAGGACGCCCCTGGCCTAGAGAGCGTCAAAGGAATGTGGGTGGTATCCAGACGGTATTTAGCCTGAAGGACCTGAACCCAAAGGGCTGTAGGGTTCGTGAGCAAGCCCCAACCCAATTTGGCCAGAAACGCGTCGTTCATAGAATGGATTTGTTTGATGCCCAACCCCCCTTCCGATTTAGGCGTACACACCGACTCCCAGTTAACCAGGTGAACCTTTCGTTGAGCATGGGAGGAACCGGCATCATAAGGGTATATTTCATCTTTGAAAAGCTTGAGAGTTGAAGTTTTCAACTTGTTTTCTATAAGAGTTCGGTTAGCCTAATAGTTTGAAATTGTTAGCTAGATAAAAGAGGAAAAGTTTACATGAAAATTGTTGCCTATTAACCTAGGGGATATAGTGGCCTCACCCAGAGCCAAATAGACATAAACTAGTTGAATGTAGTATTAAACAACTAGTTTATATGTCTAATAACTATTTGAGTTATTTTTTAGTATAAATAGCCAACAATTATGTTGTAGGAGAAATCTTTGATCTACTAAAGAATAGGTAAGAGCCTTTAAAAGGCATTAGATAACATATATTGAGCCTTTGTTTATTGGTATGTGCAAGAAAAGAATATTTTGAGTTGTATTATTATGCAATTGTTACAATTGAAGAAACTAGTTGAAATATACTTTGTGAGAGTTACTATTAACTTTAAACAATATTCGTAAAGTATTACTCTTCACTATTGGAGAAGAAAGTGTTACATAGAGGGTTCCTTTTCACCCACAAAAAGAAAAAATAGTGAATTCCCAAGTGGAGCGTAGGAAGTAGCGTAGGAAGTAAACATAGCCAAAGTGTTGTTTTTTCAAACCATTCTAAATCATTTTTGTCTCTCTTTTGTTCGCTTTCTTTTATTATTATTTTTATGTATGAATATTTTATATGAATTTGTTATAATCATTTAATAAAGTAAGCAAGTCATTAATTAGTTTTAAATAGGACAAAAAAAGTGAATAAATATAGTTCAACTTTCCTTCTTATGTCATCTGGAACCAATAATTGATATATCAAAGTCTTATTCATTATATATAGTTCATCATTATACCCAGTTTGAAGTCCCGCAATGAAGTAGGATCTGGAGAGGTCTGATAGTACGCAATCTTATCCCTATATAGTAGAGATGTTATTTCCCTATAGACCTACATGCAGATGTTGATAGAAAAAGAATGATGCAAGTTAACAAAATAAATACCGTAAAAGGAAATCACAAATAATAATAGTAAAACAAACTTAATACAAATAATAAAGCTGCAAATACAAAATACTAGTAATCACCTAACCTAGGGAGCAAAACCTCACATATTTAGCAAAATTTGAGTTTAATTTGATTCACTTTTTAACTAAAAGAGGTGATGTATAGGTAAACATCTTTTCTTTGAATGTAACAACTACATATATTGAAAAAATATATAAAGCATTTTTTTAGCCTTAGAAGTTGATCTATAAAAAATTGTAAAAAAAAAGGGGATCCTTATATCGTAAAGAAAATAATAGTTTTGAACAAAATAGAGCCTAACAACATGTTTGGTTGAATGGAATAAGTATTCTATCCCTAGCATATTCTTAAAACTTAGTTAAGCCTGTGTTTGGTTGGAAAAAAATCACGGAATAACTAATTCCTAGTATTAGATATTCGTTAACTTTCGGGAACAAGTAAAAACCATCCCCACCTATCTTTATATATTCCGAGAATAAGCTATTTTATTCAGGATAATAATAATAAGAATAAGAATAATAAGAAAATTAGTAGTAGTAATAATAATAATAATGATGATGATGATGATGATGATGATGATAATGATGATGATGATAATGTAGTTAATGATGACTATAATTGATATTTTGGTCTTTTTATTAATTATTTCTTTGTCATTCCAAGTTTATATTTTAAAATCAAACATTGGCATAGAAATTCTTTAGCAGTCAACCAAACAAAGTAATACCTATTTCATTCTATTTCTCATCTATTTTATTCCTAAGAATAACAATTTTATTCCTTATCTATTCCAACAGTTGAACCAAACAGAGTGTAAGTTACCAAAGAATAAAATTAAGTGGAGCAATAATGATAAGAGACTTATTGCATTAGAAGAGGTTAGCTTCCCATTCGTTACCTAGGAGTTCCTCTTCTGATAGGTAGGTTATCTAGGAGGGATTGCTTACCTTTATTGAAAAACATTGATTCCAGAATCAACAAATGGACTCATAAATTTCTTTCTTATGCTAGTCGAGTGCAATTAGTTATTCCGGTCCTTTCCTCATTTCAGGTCTATTGGGCTAGCTATTTCATCCTACCGACCTCCATTACTAAGGAAATAAAGACAAAACTTAGGAATTTTTATGGTCTGGAAAGGTGGATTCAAAAGCCCCTCCTAAGGTTAAATGAAATAATATTTGTAGACCAAAAAAAGAGGGAGGTCTAGGTATTAAACACTTGTCTACATGGAACATTATATTACTAGGGAAACGAATTTGGTTTCTCTTTCCTAATATGGAAGCTTTATGGGTAAGGTGGGTGCACACTATCATACTCAAAAGGAAAAACTTCTGGAATACCTCTCCTACCAACAATTGTTTGTGGAGTTGGCAGAAAATTTTATATATGAGGGATCAAATTGGGAATCAATTCAGATTTAGAATTAGAAATGGAATTTCTACTTCCTTATGGCTAGATCCTTGACATCCTTGAGGCATCTTAATGGCTCATTCTACTCCTAGGTTGATAAATGGGTTTGGACTTCCTATAAATGTTAGAGTGTCGGAAGTAATAAGAAATAATGGTTGGTGTTGGTAGGAGTTAACAGCAGGTTCTCTTAGTAATCTTGAACGTCAACACCCCCCTCCCCCCGATAATTCAAGAGAGGATAATTTAGAATGGTTAGCTTATTCTACAAAGTAGTATACAAATGCCTCTGCTTATATCTTCTCGAGACCTCCACTTCAAACAATCCGTTGGTATAAAATTGTTTGGCATAAAAAGAATAGTCCAAGGTGCTCTTTCATTTTATGGTTAGCCTTTCAGCATAAATTGCCAACAAGGGACAAATTACATTACTTTCGTACTCCTAATCGGTGTTCGTTGTGTGGACGTGACTTGGAAACTATTAAACACTTATTCTTTGAATGCCCTATTTGGTTCAAAAGCCTTCGCCATTTTCAAATCCACTTACCCCATCTTACAAATCTTCAATCCATTTTATCATGGTTCTCCCAACCAACTTCCACCAAAACTTGTGACATAAATTCCTTTCTCACTATTCTTTCTGTTACTGTGTATAACCTGTGGCTGAAAGAAACAATCGGACCTTTAAAGATGAAGCCATGGATGGAAGGAATCTCTCTATGTGTGTGATCTTTCAAGTTATGGAGCACCTCAGCTCAAACATTAAGAGAAGGTAATACTGCCTGTGTTTTAATTTATTTCTAATGTTTTATCTATAAGTGATGCAATTAGGTGCAAGCTTAGTATAAGAAGGGCAACCCAGCCCGTGCTTACTCGTACATGAAGGGCAAACCATTCACTTCCATCACAGTTTGGTCATGGATCCAGACTACCGACGTTACAAGGGGAATAGGAAATCAAGCTCCATTTGGACAGCAGAGTGGAACCAGCTACAAACAACTTATTGTTCAAAATAGCAAGAAAAGATGACATGGGGAGCAATAGACAAGAAAATTCCCAGCACCAGATCAAATAGCTATATCTATGGAGGGAATGTAATAACCCAAAAAATCATAGTAGCTATGAGAGTGATGGTAATCCAAAGTTCATCTCCCTCCTCAGCCTATGAAGATTGTGGAATAGGTTGTTAGATTGTCTGACTGAATTACAACTGAAATTGTTGGTCTAATTGCGTTTATGCTTAGATTGACAAACCTTAAAAGGTTTGGGGTACATAATTGTCCTATATATGGTTTTCTGGTTGATGTTAGGATTTAGGATGGAAGATTTGCTAAAGGTTTTTTTGGATTCCTTTTGCTAGTCTAGAGATTCTTATGTTGGAATCTCAAGCTTTGTACATAACCTCTTATTATTTGTATAAAGTTTTCTGATTGACCAAAAAAATAAACTAATGTGTATTTTATTTTGTGCCCTTAATAGAAATGAATTAAATAAGTTGTATATGTACAAAACCATTCTTGATATGACACATAGTTGAAATCATAAATGGTAGCACTAGTCAAGTAAAAGAGAGCAAAGTAAGCTTATTAGTGCATCAATATGTGCTATTTCACACAAAAAATGAACCCATTTATAATATGTATTCTTGATTCATTTATATCATTAATGCTCTTGGTAAGACTTACACTAATCTTGAATTAGTGAGAAAATTAACTATATAAGAAGCAAAAAATTTGACCACCTTGTCATTGAAAAAGCTAATTAGATCACTCCTCACTTATGGGATGTGGATGAATAAATTCTATGAAGGTAAAATAGTTCTAACAAATAAAGGTTTGATTTTTAAAGTCTTTAAGGATGAGAAAATTAGTGATAAGATCTAGTGAGAGCAATTTAGGTGATATAAAACTCAACATAATGGATTCAAGAAGTTCTTAAAAAGTAAGAGGGATAAACAACTAAAGAGAAAGAACAAAGTACTTACAAATAAATGGGATCTTATTACTAGTTTAGAGAGTGAGAAATTTTAAAATATTATGACCACTAATGACGAGGTATCCTCTTACTCAAATTATTATAATGATAGTGATATTGAGATTTCATATGATAAGCTAATTGAATTTTTAAAGGATATGAGTTTGAAAAATAAGAAAGCATCTTCCAATTATAAAGAGGTTAAAAAACTCTTAGATTAATACAGATTAAAAAAATTCAAATATGAAATGTATAATATGTTATATTCTAAGAGTGTGGATGTTTTTAATAATAAACTATATGATTTGTTATATGAGAATAAAACACTGAAGGAGTATCACGAAGAGTCCTTTTTTAGATTTAATATAAATATGAACTTGAATTTTATGCTTGGACGTTAAAAGAACTTTAATAATAGGCATAGAATTGATTTTACTTATGGAAGTATACCATCCAATAATAAGATAAATTTGTGAAGAAAAAGCATTAGTATGATTACTTTATACCTAAAACATCACATGAGCGTATGCTATCTAATTCTAGACATGAAAATTTAATGCTAGTGCACCATCCTTTAGGTTCCAAGCAAAAGAAAAATCACATGTATTCACATATAGCTCATATTCTAAACCTAGAGAAATTAGAATTTAAGAAAAAATAGGCATAATTTTCATTCAAAATAATATCAAATGAGTATGTAATCGTATAAGTCACTTAATCGATAATTTGCATAAAATAAACTCACGATCATTATAAGCTAATATACAAGCACTTGGAATATGTTCATAGTTCACATAAGCCATATTAGACCAAAAGAGCATTTCATTTCTAAACTTTTTGTTAGGCCTTATTATTAAGAAGAGTTTCTTATCTCTTGCATATCTGAAGTAGAGCTCCTAATTGCCATCACGTTTAGAGAAGACCTATCACATTCTTATAGGTCCCACTCGTAATATTCATATACTTTTAAATTCTTATGTGAGATATCAATTTTGAGATGATCATGGCTATATCTATACAAATTGATCTTTAGAAAAATACCTTTAAATGAACTTAGAGAGATATGGGTTGAAAAAGGTTTAACAACTAATCCCCAAAGACCTAAATTTTTGAGAACTTAAAACATATTGATTTCTTTACTTTACAATTCAATATCAAGTGGCATTAAATTGATACCAATAATTGTTTTCAATGCCATTGAAATCAAATGAGAAATAACAATGGTATCTCCAATACTCTGACATGAGCCAAGTAAGGAAATTGATATCAAAAAACCAATTATTAAATCCACTAATAAGGAAAAGGAGATAATCGTTGGTGGTACATAAAAGGAGATAACTACTTACTTTCATATTGATAATATTATGGGTATAGATTATGATATTTATATTAAAGGAAGAGCTATTGACGTGTTGTATATATTTGGGAAAGGGGAAGGGAGCACTCTTGCGTGTACTTAGTAAAATAAAGATATAATGATATTAAATTGGTATGTGAGTTTTTTGAAAATTGTTCACTTACCATGATAAGTACTTTGTATGTACTCTTTATTCACATGATAAAGTTATTAAAAATGGGGTAATGAAAGTTATTAATCTTTCCCTTTTAATGTTCATAAATCTATAGATCATATACTCTTTTTCATGTTGACAAAAATGAAGAGAGAAGATTGGTATTGAAACTTGATTATTCATGTTGCACTAATTAAGTAAAGCATGCATTACATATTGTTGTAATATAAGGGGAGCTTACTAGATGTCATTTATTTTTTTAATATCACAAAATATTTTTTAATATTAAAAGAAATGGTACAGATTGTTTTTTTTTTCCCAATATCACCAAATATGTTATCATTAGTAAAGGATATGGTATGGATTGTTAAACTAATTAAGGTTTTAGTGATAATAAAATATATTTTTATTAATTGTCTTACTTTTTGTGATATTAGTAGCTCTATTGTAATGAAAGTTAACAATATGTAAAAGATCATATTTAATGAAATAATTAAAATAATGAGCTAAATAAAGCACATATGCAGCTTAAAAGAGCTTCAAGAAAATTGACCTGAAGAGTCAATAACAAGAAACAATCAAGTGCATGAAGATTTAGGAAATTATTGTGATTCTTATAACCTTATCTTGATCGTTAGTAAATTAGAAGTCCAATTATTCCATGATGGACAATACATAAATCTTCATAATAAAAAAAAAGTTTGTTTTATTATTTGAAAATTCTCTTAATCTTACAAACAAATGTGCATGTTTGGCTAATTGAACACTCACATTTAGGTGTGTGTGTGTGTATATTTTGTTTGTAAGATTAAGAGAATTTTCAAATAATAAAACAAACTGTCTTTTTATAATGAAGATTTA
>JANZLD010000235.1:16687849-16701380 GCA_026413575.1 Erythroxylum carthagenense | reverse complement strand
TATGGGACACCTCTTAAGGACACACCCATAATAAAACAAAACTATTTTATTTGTCATATGTAAAAATAAAATATATAGCATATCTTCACTGGATCTAGATTTTGATATCTTTAGTCATCATCTTTATATATCTATATATATAAGTTATAAAAATAACATTTGACATATTATAGAGTTTAGAAGAGCCTTGGAAGACTAGACAGAGCATGTGTTTCCCTGAATAACATATATTGAATATTTATTATTTCAAGTTGTATAGAACATGGAGATTTTTTTAGTCTTTACCATTAAAAAAATAAGACAGTGAATTTGAAAATAAAGTTTGGAATGTATATATAGACTAAGGATTATTTAACTAAACCAATACGAATTCCTTTTATCTCTCTTTATCTTCATGATTATTTTATATAAATTTACAACAATCATTTATTAGAATAAATAATTCATTAATAATTTTAAATATTATTTGAATATACATTGTAATGTGGGAAATAACCACTTTCACCACCACACTAAACATACAAAGTTTAAAGTTCATTTGACCATTTAATTTTGGCGACTGTATTGGCACGATAAACGAGTTTGATATTGATCTAGCCAACACTAAATTGGAAGCTTTAGCAAAGTTTTTAATGTTTAGATTTACATGTTTTCCCTTTGTTTAGAAGAAAAAGAAGATTGATATCAATTTTGAGACCATTCTTACCAAAAATAGCACCGAAATTTGTAGTTTAGTTAACAATTTCCATAAAATTAAAATTGAATCATAAAAGTAACTTTTCGAAATAAGCTTTTCAATTATAGAAAATCTCATTTTTAACCAAAAATGATTGATTTACTCACTCAAAGCAATTTATGCGAAGTACTGTCCAAGAGCTACTTTACCATATTCTGAATTCAACATAACATTTCTTTTTTTTTACCAAAACCCTGAATCAAATACTACCAATTCCTATCCAAATTCTCATCTTTTTCTTCATTAGCGCTATTATAAGTGGCAATTTGTTAAAGGAGGGATTGGTAATGTTAGATTTGTCCATGAATGAATGCAAAACGCTTCAACACCAAATCTTGAGAATAGCAATAAATGCCACCTGCAACTTATGCTTCCAAAAAAATTGATGCAACTATATTAAAAGATATTTCATACAATCCGGAAACATGGGCAGTGAAGATTTGGAGCGTTCAACTGTCAACTTTTGCCTAAACTAAAATCAGAACTCATTTGATGCCTTTTGAGCCCTCCACCTGACTGACAAAATGTGGCACCTTTCATGTGGCCCTTTCTAGGGATTAAGATAAGGTTCAGCCAATTTACATACCACAACATAATAACAAACCAAACTACTGGGTATGCCCTGATGATAGAAGATATAAATTACTTCCACGTTCACCAATTTAAAGTGAAATGAAAAACTGGCCACATCAAGTACTTATGGCCCTTCTCTAGCTTGATGCTTCAAATATAAATCAAATGATCATAATAGGAAATGAAAAAATTAGGCCCCATGTACTATTATAGAGGAAAATTAAGCCGAATACGTTGTAGTTAGTGTTGATGGTACCTTCGTAACCACGCCAAGCCAACCGAAGTGGATAATGCCTGTAAGGGTCCCTCCCTCGTTGAATTCAGACCAAACCATTGGTCGGTACAGGATGAAGCACATAAGATTAGACCCTGGAAAATATTTTGTGGGACTTTTAACTAATCAGTTTCAATTGAAATCTCTTCTTCTTTCTCTTAAAAATAATATTTAACGTGACTCTTAAGGGGAGTACAATATGATCTTTTGGTCAGAAAGAAGATAACAGACTCGATCAATCTTTAATTCTTTATACAGGAGGGTCTTGCCTTTGTTTAATTGACATGCGAATTTTACACCCTTGAGAAATTATACACTAGCACGCACCACCCCCCAAGTTGGTGTAAAAGGAAGGGGTAGCTTTAAAGTCCATCAAGAAGGTGAATTTAGTTTTATTGATTTGAAGAAGTATTGAAGTAGAACAAGCACATACTTATATTTGGAACAACAACTAAAAGCATAGTCGATGGAACAAAATCATCTTAGTGATCAACTGATCCACCTTAGGATTGGGATCTGCAAACTTCTTTTCTTTTTTAGATAGCAACGAAAAATGAAACATTTTCTAGACCAATGGTACAAACTTGGCTAAAGCAAAAAGTCGGCTGGAGGGGCAGAGCACAAAGTCGGATTCCCTCTAGAAATGGGAATTGAACAAATTTATACATAGACGTGTTGTATGCTGTGATCTGTTCTTGCATAAGATGATGTTACAATAAGTCCATGACACTTGGTATGAAAAAAGCAAACGGGGATGATGATGTTTAAGAGTTTGAATACTCAAAAGGAAAGTTAAGCGATGGGGTCGGTGCGTGGTGATGCAGCCATAGCCGACCAACAGCCCATTTGGACCATACAAGCAAATGCTTTCTAAGCTTTCCAATTTCGCAAGCTTGCCCGATTTTGTCAAAGAAGATGACCTAGCAAAAGCTAGTTAAATATATATATATATATACCATTTCAATTCGAAAACTTGAAAAATATACATCCAGCAGTAACTACGTTTAGTATATGGTATAACTCATTACTCTCCATTGTACTTTCTAACTAAATTAGTTGAGAGGGAAAATTTATATAAGCGAAACAGTGGAGGCAGCATCTAGGCATTCCATATGGGTCCCACGCTTTAGTATGAGAGTGGTCCACCAACCTATCAGTATGGTTGGTGGGCCGCCTCCATTTTCTTTTTGCTGCTGAAATATGAAACCAGACTGGAATTGAATGGCTCCAAACGCTTTTGGGTTTAACTTCAATAACTTAATGCTTGTGCATACTTAGGTTCCAGTTCCAACTTCCCAGCCAAATCAATTCCATAATCCCTCAGGACACTTATGCTGAATCCAAATGAATTTCACCAGAACTCATATGATTAATACATAAAATTAGACGGTAAGGATGGATTCAATGCTTGATCTTCTTAGTTAGCTTTAGAATAAAGAAATGGAATATGAGCAAAAATGACTCGCATTTTTGTGTCAGCCAATTTGCTATTTGACACTGTTAAATCCTGTTAAAAAGAAAAAGTATGAATATCATTCTTTAATTTTGTTTGACTCAATCTTTTTTGGTCTTAATTTCTTTTGATGTGAGTATGTGGAATACTTGAGTCTTCTTTGGCAGTCCTTCCGTCCAGTTCAAACCATTATTCTCAAAGTCTGTCTAATACATAACTATTTCTCCGTCTACTTCTCTTCTTCTTCTTCTTCGTATCATTTGTACACGCTCAGCCCTTATTTCCATAAACAGTCCTTTCATTTTCTTTCCTCTCTCTCTGTGTTTCTTTATAGTGTCCTATCCTCTAATTCTCATCAAGTCTCTTTCTTTCTCTCACTGTGCATAAAACATTCATCATCAATCTATGGCTGCCAACAAATTTGCCACCATGCTACATAGAAACACCAACAAGATTACCCTTGTCTTAATTTATGCACTTCTTGAATGGATTTTGATCGTTTTTCTTCTTCTTAATGCTTTGTTTTCGTACCTGATCATCAAGTTCTCTGATTATTTTGGCCTTAAAAGACCCTGCCTTTGGTGTTCTAGGCTTGATCACATCTTTGAGCCTGCCAAGTTTCACAATTCCTGCAGATCTCTGGTATGTGAAGCTCATGCCTTGGAGATTTCCAAACTGGGTTACTGCTCGAATCATCGTAAGTTAGCTGAAGCTCTTGACATGTGTGAGGATTGCTCGTCCTCATCGGAAAATCAATTGTCAAAGAAGTTTGCTTTTTTCCCATGGATGAAGCAACTTGGAGTTTTTCAAGAAAACGGAGTTGATAAGTTAAGTCAGAATGACGAGTTGTTTTTGAAGTGTTCTTGTTGTGATATCAACCTGGACTCAAAGTTTGAGTTTCATGATCATCAGCCGATCAACCCTTCTTGGTGGGATTCGGATAATACCCAGAAAGGAGTTTTCAACTTAGAATCCAAGGTTGATGAAAATGATCATATAGACAGATCTCAGTCTGGTCTCATGGAGGTTACTTTTGGAAGCAATCAGGGGATTGATGAAAACTGCAAGGTACATGTTAGAGAAAGAGAAGAGAAGACACTGGAGGATTCTTTATTCCTCGTATCTGACTTTGTTTGTGACCAATCCGTTGCTGATGAGAGTAAAAGATCAGACACGACTATGGGAAACTTGCAAGAACCGGTCATAAAAGAAGATGTCAATGTGTTAATGAGTGATCCATCTTGTCAT
Source organism: Erythroxylum carthagenense (assembly GCA_026413575.1). Lineage (NCBI taxonomy): Eukaryota > Viridiplantae > Streptophyta > Magnoliopsida > Malpighiales > Erythroxylaceae > Erythroxylum > Erythroxylum carthagenense. Next base: position 16,697,096 of record JANZLD010000235.1, on the reverse strand, counting down.
CAAACTGTCATGGTTTCAGGTGGCTGCAGAGAAGTTATCAGTTGTGAAATTCAGGCTAAGCATCTGGAATTTTACATCGATCAGGATGATTGTCACCTAATTCCTGTTGAATTGATGGGTTCAAGCTCCAATCAGAAGCAAAATGAAAGGAGTGGTGACAAAAGAGCAGAGGAAAGTTATGGTAATGAGGATTTTGTTCTGGAGTTTGATAAGCATGTTGGGTCACAGTATGAGTTAGTTGTGGAGGATAATAGCTGTTTTGAAGAAAATTTGCCATTGCTTTCATGCCATGATGGCGAGGATGAACCTAAAGTTGAGTTATTTGAGTCCAGAGAAGTATCTCAGGATGGAATTTCTTCACAAATGTTTGTTGATTTTGATGAAGAAGTTGGCTTTACCTGTGATAATCATGTTTTTCAAGAAAATTCATACCTGGAAGACGATATAAAGGAACCTGCAAATAGTCAAGGTAATTTCTAAGATGTCCTTTAATTTATTACGTGCTTCATATTAAATTCTGGTCTAAATTCATGATAAATTTGGCAATGTGCAGTCTCCGAAGAATCATTTCAAGTGCAAGGAGATGAAATTGAAGCGGATGTCTCTATAGGGACAGAGATTCCTGATCGGGAATTAATTGATGATTTTCAAGCTCAAGACTTGAGTCGTCCATATGTATGCTCAGAAGAAACCCCTTCGATTAGTAATGCCGATTGTGATGTACAAGTTGAATTTTCTCATGTAAATGAAGCTCTTAGCAATGGAGATGATGGTTTTCAAGAGAACTCGGACAGAAAAGAGCAAAAAATTGAATGGGGAAACAGTGAAGGTACTTTGAATTTTTCTTTCTATTCATAGTTTGTAATTCATCTTGAATTGGACCTGAATTCATGTTGAATTTCATATATTTGAAGTCACTGAAGAAGCATTGCAAATGCAAGCCAACAAAACTGGAGCAGATGCCTCAATAGGGCCAGAGATTCCTGATGAGAAACCTGTTAGTGATGTTCAAGCTCAAGAAGTTCCTCCGTATTTAAGCACAGAGGAAAACCCCATGGCCACTAGTGCTCATTTTCACCGGCATAACAGTCATGGTAAGCCTTAAATTCTTTGGCAGTCGGTTATAAAAGAAGTCTTTTCTGGTTGTCTTTCTTGATAAGAAGTTCATTTGTTGCGTTAGGATCTAAGCAAGCTGAGGAAGATGAAGTGGAATTTAGGACCTTAGCACCTGAAATAAGCGTGTCAGTGATAAACAACCATTTTGCATTGTGTTCTGAGGGCGATGAGACAGAAGAAGACAGAATTCCCAACACACCGACTACAATGGATGGTCTCCATCACTCGTATAGGAAGTTTCTATCAATCGAGAGACGAGAATCTGTTACAGAAGACTCACTGGATGGAAGTGTCATGAGTGATATAGAAGCAGCTGATGGAGTTCCGACGATTGAGAAGTTGAAATCAGCTCTTAGAAACGAAAGGAAGGCTTTGAATGCTTTATATGTGGAACTAGAAGAAGAGAGAAGTGCCTCTGCAGTTGCAACTAGTCATACTATGGCAATGATTAATAGACTTCAAGAAGAGAAGGCTGCAGTGCAAATGGAAGCTTTGCAATACCAGAGAATGATGGAAGAACAAGCAGCTTATGACCAGGAAGCTTTGCAACTTTTGAATGAACTTATGGTGAAAAGGGAAAAAGAGAAAGCAGAGATAGAAAAAGAGCTCGAAGTCTATCGCAGAAGGGTAGAGAATTACGAAGCAAAAGAGAAAATGATGTTGAAGAAAAGGATAGATGGAAGTCCGAGAAATGGAACTTCATCGTCGTCGGTCTCTTGTAGTAATGCTGAGGAAAGTGACGGACTATCTGTTGATTTGAATCATGAAGCACATGAGGAAGACAGATTTAGCAATCATCAAGAAAGTGGGAAACAGAATACTCCTCCTGATGCAGTTTTATATTTGGAGGAGTCTTTGGCTAATTTTGAGGATGAGAGGATGTCAATTCTTGAGGAACTCAAGGCTTTGGAGGAGAAGCTCATAACACTAAGTGATGAAGAGGAACAACGTTTTGAGGACATAAAACCAATTGAGCATCTTTACAACGAAAATGGAAATGGATACCACGAGGATTCTTGCTATAGTAGTGAAGCAAATGGATTTGCAAATGGTCATTACAAGGAAATGAATGGGAAGCATAAAGAACGAAAGATGGGTGGTGCAAAGGCGAAGCGACTTCTTCCACTTTTTGATGCCACCACTGATGCACATATTGAAGATGAGATGTTAATCGGGCATGCCGGAATTGATTCTGTCGTCAAATTTGACGTGGACAGCAAGAACGTTTCTATTGAGGAGGACGTGGATCATGTCTATGAAAGACTACAAGCCCTTGAAGCAGATAGAGAGTTTTTGAAACATTGCATAACCTCCTTGAAGAAAGGAGACAAAGGGATAGAGCTTCTGCAAGAAATCTTACACCACCTTCGTGATCTAAGAAGTGTTGAACTTCGTGTAAGGAACATGGGAGATGGTGTTCTATAATGACATTGTGTTCACCTTTGTACAAAATCAGGTATGTTTCAATGTCCTCAGTTTCACTTCTTGCAACATTTGCTATAGTTTTAATAAGTAAGAAGATGATTTGTGTAAACATTATATGCAGATTACATTACGGTAAGTTGATTAACAGCGCCGAATTCAAGTGGGAGGCAACAGCTCCTTGCTTGTTCAAGTGGTTAAGACCAAATGCAAAGTTCCATAATTTGAGCAGCATAGTTCATATGGGAAGTCCCTTATGGAGAGGGAGGGTCCTGTGGTGATCAAGGTGGACTGACTGGAGAACATGAAGGTCTACCTATTTAAAAAATTTGAACTTGTGGTTTTGGTGTCCAATGTTAGCCCAAAATTTTGGTGGGGTTGAGCTCATCATCATCTTTCTGGTGAAAAGGAGGGCGGTGAGTGTATGTGTGTGTAGGGTAGTGAAGCCAAGCTGTCATTTTGTATGTTACTAGGAAGAACCTGGCTTGCAAAGCTGGAGATATCCAACAATGTTTCCAGTGCCAGGTGCATATAGCAATTAGTTTATTGAGACAGATAGGAACAGGGAACTCTTTTTTGTCTTTTTTTCTCAATACTTGTGGTAGGAAAAAGAAGGGGCCTTTCTTTTCCTTTCCCATCTTTGCATCATTTCTTCACATGGTTTGCTTATTATTTGAGTTAATTGTATACTATATGTATCCACTTTGTAAAGTATGTAAAATTGAGTGTTTCTTTATTCTGTTTGGAACTGCTTTGGTACGAAGGCAGGCAACTGTTAGATGTACAAACAATAGAAAAGATGTATAAATATGGCTTTCACATTGATGTTGCTTTAAGCATAAAAGAAACCTTGGTAGGTACAAGCCAACACAAAGTAATTTAACTCATGAATATGATAGTTTAGTAAGTAAAATTACAAATTTTGTATTTTATAAAGAAGGCTAATGAAAGGCCCACGAGTAATGATGATTAATGATGGTTAAGGAGTGATTATCTCGCCTTTTGGGCCCCATCTGTCCTGCTATCCACATCATTCATATACTAATGTCATCTGGACCAAATGATGCCATCCAGACACAGCTTTTGTCACATGCATGAATCTATCTGCAGTTTCCAAAATACCAATCGGATTGGACTTTGGACGTGTTCCTGAAGTTCATTTTACACTTCCACGCCAAGCTCACTCAAGGGCTAACTTCAACAAAATGAGAGTCGCAGTTGTTTGAAATGCCATTATGAGACCCCATTAATTTGATCTGAAGCTCTCTGTTGGAGAAATTCTTTTGCTAATACTTGAGACACCAACATCACTTATTATATTCTAACCCCCCTCATCCCTTGGAAAGATTCTTCCCACGTGCACTTGTGCATGAACATGTCTGTTGAGGTTAGACATATGAATTTATACAGTCTTCTATATAGAATATTTTATTTTTCTCAGCTTTCCAATAGAAAGTAGCACAATCGGTGATTATTACACTTTCGGCGATGTTATGAAAGGACATTAAAAGTGAGATCTACATTAGGTCGCTCTCATTATGTTCCTCTAAGAATTAATCGAATTCATTGTAAAGGTGTCTGCATGTTCTTACTTGCAAGTTCCTGCAAAGCCAGAGAATTAACTAATAATTAACGAATAGAGATTCCAACAGCTAAAAGGGTTGTTCCAATGGTGATGCATTGAAAGCCTAAGCTGCCTGATCCTACTCTTACCTTCAACCCTGAACCTATACCAGATATTATCTATTCATGAAGTAATGCCCTCTACTATCGTTTAAACAAATGCAACCCATTGAATGATAAACCTTCTCTGGCACGCCCAACTTCTAAACTTCACTAGCGTGAACAAACCAAACTTATCTACCAACCTAAGTAAAGACCTATCTTATAGAATCAGAGGCCCTTCTTCAGACTGCTTTGACACTGACGTTAGTGATGACAATTCAAGTTATAAAGAGGTGCATATTAGGGGCAGAAAAATGGGAAAACTAAAAAAGAAAACGTTATTAAAACTTTCACTTGAATATTCTATGTTGGAATGCACGAAGGTTTAATAATTTCTCTAATAAGTGGATCTTAAACACCTCTTCAACTCAATTTATCCCTATCTGAAAATCTATATATATATAAAAAAAAAGAATGCTGATGAGGCCTCCTCCTTCATGTCAGCAATGGAGAATTTGTCTCCTTTCTTAAAATCCGAAACATGCTTACAATGGCAGAATTTACTTCTAATAGAATCCTCATATGGTTAATGTTAACCTACTTTTCTCTTCAAAACAATTTATGCACTTCCAAATTACGATAGACCTTTCAAACAGTATGCTCTTTGGTTAGAATTTCTCTACCAATCTGTTCATATAGTCAAACAATCAATCTAAGAGAAGCTTGATTAAGTAAAAATTGGAGAAATTTTTGGTGAATCCTAGGTCTTCTTCCTTTCTTTTATCTCAGTCAAAATTTCCCTCAAATAAGATATTCGATCGTTCCCCAATTCATATAACATTAGGTTTAAATGCTCCAAAAGTCTCTTTTCTAGTTTTTCACTATTTTTGTTGATGATCTTAAATTTTACTAAAGTTACTAATAATGCTTTTCTCACCTTGAGATTTAGTTATTGATACATACTTTTTCAATATTCCATGCCTCAGTAAGTGCAAATTTTAAGTTTTTCTCTTAGAAACTCAAACCTGCTTGTTGAAAAAGTTTTGATAAAGATATATGCAAGCTTACAATTCTTCAACATATATTACACCATCCTTTTGACTATATACGATAAAGAATAATTTAATATTGAAATGTCTAGTTTTTCCATGAAAGACTAGATTGTCGGACACGAATATAGTTACCTAGTTGCCTATTGTTAGACCCCTAAGTCGTAATAGCGGAATCGTGCAGGTATTAGCAAGCCTTGACCAGTGTTCGACACATGGAACAACCAAATAAGGCAAAGATTTAAGATGAGGCAAAGAGGAAAAGGGGCAATGCTAAGCGTTGGCATGTATTGTTATATATTGGCAGAAATTTTCGACGAGATGCAAAATTCAAATGTGAGACCAAAGACGACTTGAGACATATATCGAGTAGAAGGTTAGCCAAATCACACGTATGATAGGAATATACAAGAGTTCCAAGGTGAATTAGTAAGTAGATTAAGCATGATGTGAGTTTTGGATCTTGTACGAGCTGACTTGACCAAGGCTAAGTTCTTGATGGACTAAAGACTTAGGGTATGTTTGGATGTGGGTAGAGGGATGGAATAGAATGACCCAAATGACTCAGGCCATTGTTTGGGAATCTATTTTGAAACATGATGGAATGACAATTAATGGCTTTGGAAGCCATCCTTTGCCATCCAAAATTCAATATTTTGTGACCCCCCAAATTGGGGGGTCAGGGATGGAATGGCATGGCTTGCCTTCCAAACCTTTCTTATTTTATTTAAACTTCCAAACAATGGAGTGACCCATTTCATTCCATTCCATTCCGTTCCATTAATTACCATTCCATTCCATTCCATCCTAAACTCCCAAACATACCCTTAGTGTGTGCTCAAGTGGATGAACCATAGCTAATAGAGTTGGCATGGTAAGCATTGGACGGACCAGTGTGCTATTGGCTTGGATAATTCATCATCATGGATAGAGATGAAGAGATCCTAGATGATGTGGCAGATAAGATCACAATGGATGGACATCAGCTCTAAGTGATAAAGATCACGTGGAAGGATCATCTGAGGATAAAGGAGATCTTCGTTGATATGGATAGATCATTCCTAGTAGATGTAATCATTTATCTTGTTATTATGATGTAGTTTAATTCTATTAGATAGAATCCTAATTAGATGAGGATGTCATCTATTGGCTAGTATGATGTAATTTGATAAGGATAAGATATAATAAGATTGCGATCTTAACTAGTAGAGTTTTATTAAGATTCTAACTTAGTCATCTAGAGGAGCTTATAAATAGCTCATTAGAGCCTTGCTCTTCTCACGGTGAGAGTCAAAGACACTTAAAGACGTGAGTGTGGGAGACATGTAAAGATTGAGGGAGTATTTCTTTGTATACTTTGAGGGAAGTAATCAAGGTTGGCATTTGTCGCATCCCTTTCTCGTGTTTTTATTTTTTCCATGAATATTTATACTACAAGAAAAATGGCATTTACAGACGTAACTTACCGACAGAAAATGTTAACTTTCCGTCGGTAATGTAATTTTGCGACGATATTCATTGACGAAAAAAATAGTTGCAAAATTGGGCATCAGTAACGTTGCCAATGGAATCTTGTTTCCGTCGAAAAATATACCGACGATACACACTAACCGTTGGTAAATTTACTGATGGAAAGAATCATCTTCGTCAATATGGATATAGATAGTTTGTGATAAATCGTCGATGAATGCACAGTAAAAATGTGAACATATGCTGATGGTTTGTCAATAACTGTTAGTAAATATCGCTCAAATTACGGATGGAAACTAAACATCCGTCAGTAAAAAACCTAAACATTTACCGACGGTTTACCACCAACCGTCAGTAAATATGACTTAACTTACCGACGGAGACTTAAATTCTGTCGGTAACGACAATACACATTTTCATCAATTTACCACAATTTCGTCCGTAAGTATTTTCTTTTTTTAAAATCCCGACATTAAATTTGATTTGGATAATTTTAACAGCTATAAATTAGCTGTGCATAATTTTTTGATTTGTTTATATATTTAATTTGCTTAAACAGAAAATTAATTGATCATATAAAGGAAAAAATCTTCAATGATAATAAAAACATTAGATTGTACATAAATTCAAACCAAATGACTACAACAATCCTATTGTCCTGGTGAGCATGGATGGTCTGAGTTTCTAGCCCTTCCTTTCAATTGCTCCATGTCATTTTGGAGCTTAGTCATGTACTATATTGTCTGTTGCAATTGGCTTATCAAGGTCTGCAGTGTGCTCTTAAGCTGATGGATATGTTCCACTATCAGTCGTCTACTTGATGCTACTATACTGGACATAGAGGAGTGTGAATAACACGTGTTCCCAAATGAGCTTAGCCTGAAGATCCTTCCACGACTGTCTTTAACATCCACTGAATCAAAATATGCCTGGCTCTCATCAACAGCTTGTTCTTCCTGAGACTGTCGTTGAATTGTTTATTGTAATTGGTCCTATTAGGAGGCAATGCTTATATTATAACTAGTAAGTCATAATTATTAAGAATGAATATTAAAGCATTAATTTCACATACATTTAATTCTCTACATCGGTTGTTGACGAATGACACATTGTCATGCTTCTTAGTGTGAGTATGTAAAAACAACTGGCAGGGTGTACCTTATGCCCATAGACTTTTTTTGCATAATAATAAATTGTACTAAGTTAAACTAGAATTTATAAAAATTTCGACAAATTCTTCCCTATTTTTATGAAATTGCCCCTCGATGAACAAAGAAAATAGCTCACCACAGTCATATATGGCACCAGACATTTATACCATGATAATTATCCATAATATACATATTTTTATCACAACATTCACACATCAATTTAAATTGAAATACAGTAAAGTAAAAAATTAGAATATAAGTGTAATAGTTAGATACTTACAAGTCTCTCTGCATGCTACAGGAAGACTGTCTCCCCCTGGGCCTCTACATTTGTTGGTCGAGTTACTCCCTGAGATGAACGTTGCCTCAGGTGATGTCCAGTACTCCTGCCAATGACTCCATATGTCCTCAGAAATATAAGGCGATCATACATCAACCTTATGTATCGCACCAATAAAGTCGTGATAATGTATACGAGCTTGCCTCTCCCATACACCATGCATGACCTCGTCGATACCAAAATCCTAGTAAAATTGTTTCTGAAATTAAAAGGAAAAAATTCGATAACTTATAATCTAATATTATTTATTTAATTAATGTATACAAATAAATGAAAAAAGAAAATTATTTGCATATTATACATCAAACTTCTGAAAGTAAAACACCTTTGTGGCTTGAGAGATCTTCTTCCATATATAACCCTCATGATCAACCCTTTCCTTAAATGTAGATGTCATATGCCTGGAATATGGTCCAAACGGAATCAACCTAATATAAGAAAGAATAATTTTATACCATTTGCAAAAATTTAAACCTATAACTTAATTACAAACATATATAGTGTTTCATGCGATTTCACTTACAGAGTATTGACTATTATGATATACTTTCTTCCATCAGGTCCTTTAACTCCAGGCTAGTGATCGTCTCCTTTATCCACTATAGGGTAGCGGATGAAGTAGTGGTGGATGGTGAAGCATCTGGAGCAGCAGGTGATGCTTCATCTGTAATTGTAGGCCCTAGAGGTAGAGGTGGTGATTCCGTTGCGGCTGGAGACTATGATGGTCCACCCTCACAGTAAGTACCTCACTACAAAAAAATCGTCATATAACGACGAAAATATACCGACGGACCATATAGCGTCTGTTAATTGCGATGGAAACACTAATCCGTCGGTTAAATGAAGATGATTTCCGACGGTCCAGAAATCCGTTGCCAAAGTTGGAGGAAAATTTTCGTGGGGCCTTTTAGCGACGGAAATATGTGGATGAAAATCATTCCGTCTGTAAATAGGGACGGAATAAAATATTCGGTCGGTGAACTTGTCGGTAGAAATGGTTCACCGACGATAACAAATCCGTCGCTATATTAAAG
>JANZLD010000235.1:16606424-16630581 GCA_026413575.1 Erythroxylum carthagenense | reverse complement strand
TCAACATCTCCCACCATACTTCTAGAACTGACCGTCGACATGCTTACCAAGAAGAAAACCTTTGAAAAAAGTTTAGAGGAGGAGACAAGGGAAGGGGACGTACCTAGTTAGTGATTTGAGTTGGGAAAATCGGACGACGGTTGAGAGAAATTTTCGGGAACTGTAAACAAGAAAACACAGAGTGAAAGTAAGGGAACAAAGTGGATGTGAAGAAAACCAAGAGTCATCTGATCCCGAGTATTTATAGAAGGCCAGGCAACGAGCGTACCAACCAGCGCCTGACACGTGGTGAAAATCCGAGCCAAGCTCAGACACGTGGCTGGATCTAGGCGGAAGTAAATTAGGGTTCTCAGAAACCCGACGTGGTGCAATAGTTGAAAGGACGCACGTACATGACAGCTATACAATGGTTACAAATTCTGAATCTGTCAGAGGGCACGTGCCGCTAACAATAAATGCGCCAAGTACTACCACACGCTCACTAATGATGACCCCCCGACTAACTTTAGCGCGAGCTGTCACGCAATATGCACCAACGCCAACCGATTGGGACACTCAACCGATCGAACCCAATACGAGCAGTCACGCATTACCCGTCGATACCCAATCGATCGAACTTATTGCGAGCCATCCACGGACAAGCTATAATGCCAACATCCGACCTATCAGGCCTACCCCGAGCTGTCTCACGAACGAGCTACAAGACCCTCGCATACTCCTTCGACCCTTCTCTTTGCTCAGACTCGAGGAGTAGGGGGCTTATGGTCGGTCCGGTCGTGCTGGGCCCGAATCCAGACATAACAACCCAAAGGCCGATCGGTCTGTTCTTCAAAGATCAGTCTCATACCTACTCCAAGCCCAACCCACGCTTCACGGCCCATCCGCAGATGGAGGACTCCCATGCAGACGTGAATACTTAAACCTAGCACATGCACCATATATAAGGTATAACTCTGCCATAATAGAGGTACGCAATCACAACCCTAGTTTTCTCCGATTACAGCAGACCTACCTTCACCAAAAACCTGACTTGAGCGTCGGAGGGGCTTATCGGGAAACAACCCCCGACATGCCTTCTTTGTTTTGCAGAAACTTTAGCACTGAAGCTCCCACAAGAAGCCATCAACCCCATGAATCCAAACGGCAACGTTCAGTTCCGCCAGAATCCGGTAGAACCAGGTATAGCCTATAATTCTCAGAAAAGCTAAGATGTAACTCTTTATGTTCATCTTTATATTGATGACTTTCTAGTTGATATTCAGGAATTGTAGCCTTAAAATATAATAAAGTATCTAATGAAACAAAATTGCATGTTCTCAATTGTAAATAATATTTTTTTATTTCCCTTATATGTCTGCCGTTGACATCTATGAAATATCTTTTTTGTGAATCTATTAGTGGATATCTTCACGAGTTGCACACCAAATTGTCATGGATTTGATATTATTTTAGGAAATCCATCACAAATCAACACAAAATATATTTAATTTTAGGAAATCCATTATAAATCAACTAAAAATCAACACAAAATATCTTAATCACGAGAAGAAATAAAATATTTTATCATATCTAAGCTACTCATAATATCAAAAATTAAAGAGCTTTGAAACAAATCTTCATCCTCTAATTTATCACTATTTGTTATAGTATTAATAACTTCTTCAAAAAGAGCTTGATCTTGGACGACAATCACATCGTATTGAGGTTGTGACGGTTAGGTTGAGTGTGACTCTCAGTCGACAATCCACTACATTGCAAGTGACCTATGTGGAACAAGAAAGCCCCTATAGCTATAATATGTGGGTAAGAGGTATGTTATAGGGTCTGTCATCAATCATCCACTATTATTTGTGATTTGTGATTGTGATCATTAGATGACATGATATTGATATAGGAAATGCATGCACGTTTATGAATAAAATCATTATGTTATAAAATTGCATTTTTGGATATAATACATTATAAATACATATTTATCATTTGAAATAATTAGGAATGCAAAACATAATTATAGCATTAATTCACTCAGCGAGGTTTAACTCCCCGCAACTATTTTCAGGATCTTCTTTTCAGATCTCTTTTAACAAGGTACTTTGTCGATCTTCTTCCTTTCCGGTGATTTAATGTATGTTTGTTAAGGACCTTTGACTCTAGAGCTGTAGTAGTCTTGTATGTGTTAGATTTTTCCTTGTATTAACTATCTCAATGTTGTAGCAAATTGAGGATTTTATATTGCTAAAACTATTTGATTATTACAATTATGAGTTTGATCATTTTGAAATTTTATCTTTGTTACAGATATAGGGATTTGACGATATTTTAAGCTTACTAAGGGTCCAGTAATTCTTGAGTTTATTATTCCTTTGGCATCAGTCTCGGTCCAAAGTTGGAGTTATAACATACCTTAAAACTTATCTAATAATTTTTAAGATTTGAGTAAAGCCTAGAAGTCACTAACCTAAGGCTAGAAGGATTAATCTATACATGGGGTAATTAACAAAGTAAATCATGGCACATCAAGGAAAAATCCATACATGGAGCAATAAACACTACAAGAAAATTACAAAATACCGATGGATAAAATTTCGTAGTAAATTAGCGATGAAAAAAATTCGACGTAAATTAGCGACAAAAAACATCCATCTTTAAAAGAGAAGGAAATTGTTTGCCAACTTTCCTGATGGAATTTAGCGACAGAATAATGTATGTCGTCATGAAAATTAGTGTCAATAGTTTTGGCTAAAATTATTGACATGATTTACTAACGGAAATAATTTCCTTCGGTAAATTAAAACTAAGGTTATCGTCATTCAAATTGGAAGGAAAATGACTTCATTTAAATTAGAAGGAAACATAGTCATTTTACTTCGAATTAAATCGACAGATGCACCTCCTTCTTCTTTTCTTCATTTTCGTTTCATCTTCATTTCCTCCATCTCTAATAGAGCTCGCTTTGTTTGTCCGTCCATTGTCAGTCTGTTCATCTATTGTCTTTGTTTCCATTGTTGAGCTTGGTCGTCTCTGCTTTTGGAGTTTATTTTTCTACTTCATTTTGTCTTGTTAAATGATTTTATTTTCGATGGTTTTATTTATGTGGATTGAGTTGTAAGGGTTCATTTTGGTTGTTAATGGGTTTTTGTTTGTTGTTTTGTGTTAGTGTTAGTGAATATTGGAAAAAAAAATAGCAGTTTTGAAACAAATTATGGATGAATTTGTGCAGCGTACCAAATGAACAATGGAATAGACAAAAGTTTTGCTAAGGTTAGCATGATATGATAGGCATTTTATCAAAGGGTCTAAGCAGTTGAGTAATCCATTAACCTCTTTATTGAAGAGTAATTATTTTGGATGAAATTAAGAGATTGAATGTGCTTTTAATACAATGAAGGTTTTTTTTGTCTTTGTTAGTCTTGAATTTTCATAATTTCAAAAACAATTTTGTTATTAAAGCATATGTAAATGGAAATATATTAATAATTGTTCTTATGTGGTAAGGATACCGTATTTATTATTTTATGAAGTCATTTTCTAATATATACCTACATTTGTCCACATATAAAAAAGAACTTTGGTTTTGGGGTTGCTATTAACTAGTGGTCTTAATACTTAAATATATTATATTTGTAATGAAAATAGACAATAAAAGCTTGAAACATTTCCTAGAACGTATAATCGTAACTCTTTTTCAACAAAATTAGCTTCCCAAATTGTTAGGTTTTGATTTTGAGATTAAGCATAAGAAAGAAGTGTAAAACAATATTATTGATGGTTGGCCAAGAATGCAGTGATGAGTTATATACCTTGGTAGTTTCTTAGGTGCAAAGTATTCTTTTACATGATATTAGACAAAGTTAGGAAATGGATGAGACTTCACGAAGATCGCTATAAAATTTGAAGGCACTTTAATATTTTAAAATATACTTAATCAAATGACCTTTGGAAGTGGAAGAGAAAACTAGTAATGGGGATTAATCATGAGATGAGAAACAAAATTATATTATTATTCCATGAAAGGAAGATATGGACAACAAGACTTTGTAGCGCTCCTTTCCTTTATCACCTCATCATCATTCAGTCCCTCTTCTTAACCCCTCTACTCAAGATCCCGTTAAAAATATATAGTGTTAGGTAGTTTAAGATTCAATTAGAATGGGAAAACTTAAGTAATTTCCCTAGGTAGCAGGGAAAGATAACATGATGGTTTCACCACAAACTACAATGCTAAAGGAAGGAATAGTTAGGTGGAATGGAACTTTAGTTGTTTTTCTCTTGAGAAAGATACTATTATTTAAGTAGATGAATGCCTAAGTTAAAGTTAAATTGGAGTAAACTTGGACTTGAGAGCATAATGACCAATGGCGAGCAATTTTTCCTCTTCAAACTTAACAATGAAGCAAGCATGATGAAATGGATTAAACAAAGACCATGGAACAAATGGTAAGCTAATATTCCTTCAAAGTTGGAGGCTAAGTGTTGAGCTTAGTAAAATCCATTTAAATCATATCCCTATTTGGGTTAACTACCATAACATTCCATTTGAAAATTGGTCAAAAATATACTTGAGTTATCTTGCTTAATCCATTGGTATACCAATATTCTTATATGAGTGTATAGATGGACCAAAGAGAAATGGCTATACAAAAGTTTTTCCTAAATTAGTACCAATAAAGACCTTATAGAGGCAATTAAGTTAAAGAAAGTATATAAAGAGGGTGAACAAGAAAATGATGAAATCATGATTTCACATACTCTAAAAGCCATCTAAGCTCTAACAACATAGTATCTAAATAAATTATCCCTCCTAAAGAGATCAGTTTCAAAGAAGATAAAACCACACCAATTGTTACACTAAAAGTTGGAATTTAAAAGGCCTAAATTGCCCTATTAAAAAATTTAATCAAGGATCTTTTACATATAAAAAAGATCTTTTTGATCGGTTTGCTACAAAATAAAATAAAAGTACAAGTATCTCCAAGAAAACATAGTTGTTGGATAAATTGTAGCTCATTTTAAGCAATAATCATGCTTTTTTTAATGGGAGGATCGTGGTGGCTTATGGACCTTAATGAAATTCAAATACTAAACCATCACCATTCTTCACTTTTATGTGACTTAAATTAGGGACAATATTTAGGTATATGTCAATTATGTGTTTACTTTTAACTAAGCTTTCTAAAGGACATATTTATAGGAGGATCTAAATCATATAAAAGCTCTCATTAACATTCCTTAACTTATACTAGGAGACTTTTATTGCAACTCTCTTCAATAGTGAGGCTAAAGGAGACCAAATAAGACTAAGACACTATAATATGGCTTAAATGAAGGGAATTGGATTGAATGGAGGGGTGAAATGTGTTGTTGTTTGGAAGCGTTTGTTATATAATAAGATAGGAGCATAAATTACTATGATAAAGTCTTGAAAATATGACTTGAAAGTAATGCATATTAGGTTTTTGGAACAATGCTTAAGTGAATTTGGCTTAGGACTTAAGGATTCATAATGATATGCATTAGAAAGCTGCTTTCATGTTTACTTAAAGTAAACTTGAATTTTTGTTTAGATTGATAAGTAATGGCCTAATGTGCTTGGATAAAAATGTGTTTAATTATATTTTGAAATGAGTAAGTATTGGATTAAAGGCATTAAATGCCTTGGAAAATGTAAAAGAAAAGCTAATGTGAATAGTAAGGGAAGTAACCATGTGAGAAGCTTAATGGCTGAATCCTGTAGCTTAAAGATAGTGATATTGTGTTTTATATACTTATGTGATGGTGTATAAATAAAAGATACATGTTTGAGTAGTAAATACATTGTATATTTTTATGTATAAAGGCTCGGGAGTTATGAATCAAGGAACTCGTATCAAGGATTGTTTAAGTCAAGGGAGTATATACCTTCTTTTGAGGTAAGTTAGGGAATCATATCTCTCAAATGGGATTATAACATCCTAAGACGTGTATGATGACTTGTATGTGAATTTTGAACCTAGGTAATGCATAGTAGAATTAAATCTCAAATAGATGCTAGTATACTTATGTATTTAATAAACGACATTGTTTTGAATAAATCTTCGCACTTAGAATGCAACTTATGTTTTTATTACATACTTTAATAAATGATATTGTTTTTAACAAACCTGTATTTGAAGTGCAAAAGACATTGTTTTATTTTCTGAAGCTATATTTTCTAACAAATTTGCACTTGGAGTGCGAAAGATGACTTTTATTGTGTGAAATAATGTTTTGGAACTTACGTATACATAACCGAGTCATGTATGTTGCGTGTATGTGTTCTCTTTCCGCTTAGAGCCATGACAAGGTTCCATTTTATCCGTTGGATCGATAAATAAAAGAATGGTGCCTTACTTGATTTTTTGTACTTAATAATTTTATATAATTTTTGGGATTGGTGAGGTAACGATTAGCCAATCGTGTGCTAGACACAACAGATTAAGCGACCCTCGTACCTTTGATGCTGGTACATAAAAGTTGAGTTCTATATCGACAATTTTCTACGGGACATAGAGGTCTAGTCATTGATGAGGTCATCACTTAGGGTGATGACACTCTTGTCTACTGTAGTTCGAACCCCCTACAGATAAAAGTCGAGCTAACACCGAAAATTGGTGGATGTGCACACTTGTTTGACCAACTAGTGACGACACACATGATTATTTTGGCCTATTCTAAGATTTGTTTTTTGAAGAGATTTGATTTATACATGTGATGCTTTTTTTGCTTTTGTATACTAAACTGGAACCTATATTCATCGGATGAGTGCCTAATAGGCTAGGCCTATATAGTTCATAAACAGTATGTATTGAGTCATAGGCTAGGTCTATGTATTTTTATGTCAAGTATGTTTATTTCATAGGTAGTCATGCGTATGCTAGATGCGTGGAAAATCCCGTCCTTAAGTTATGTAGACTGTATTGGAGTGTATCGAGTTTTGGTGTTTTTCCTACTTACTGAGTACATAGTATACTCACCCCTTCTGCTTTCTAACCATGCAGGTTAATTTGGTGAGCTTGAAGCTCTGAGTGGATTGCATGGTCTTTTGACACTTTTAGGGCATTACCACACGTGAGTAATCTCTGTTTCGTACTTTTGTTATATAGCAACTCATGAACTGTTTTCATTAGGTTGGTTATGTTGATATGCTTTATGATTTTATAAATTAACTCTTGACTGTTTTGTAGTTTGTAAAAGACTTTATGTATGAACCTTTGGTGCTGTTGTTGATATTACTTTTGATTGGACTTAAAAGTCTAAAAATTGTGATAGAATTTTAATGTGAATATATAAGTGTGTTTAAAATTGATTTCTAGATGATTTGAATGAGTTTTGATATTTTTAAAATACAACCGTTTTGTTGTCTAAATGTTTTTAAAAAATATTTAATTAACTTTGCATTGTCAAATTAAAGGTATCGTGAGTATCCTTAGTTTAGGTATGCGACGGTTGTCATGTATCCGATGTGATACCGGAACGTGACATATAAGTTCACCATCCACACCTTATATGCCTATACATTATTTAAAAAATATAAGATCATATGATAACTATTAAAGTAAGATACTGACAAACATTAAAACCTTCAAAGTTATTGGAGGAAATAAACTACAACGAAGGCTTATTATAGGAACAATAATACGAAAAGCAAGTTTAGAAGCAACGGTAGCTAAGAAATTTGTTTCCATACTCTGATGTTAAGCTCCACAGTAACATGTCAAAATTCTCGTTAGTTGTTTCACAAACATGAGCTTTTAAACTTTAATTTGACTATGTAATTAAATTTAATATAAGCTTACAATGGCTGTAGGCATTTCAGCCATGGAAGAGTCGCGATTCGGCACGTCTACATCTAGGCCGATCACGTGCCAAACAGTCCCCTTTCTCTCGTCATCTGTATAAAGCGCGAGAATGAAAGCAAATGAACATATCCCTTCCGTAAAATGATGGAAGTACCAATTTTGGTCGCTTCTTCATTAATTAGACATTTAGCAAATTATGTAATAAATAGAGATATATTCACATCTTACGATTAAGTGAATTGTAAAAATGGCTAATTAGTACAAATGTTTTTTCCAAGGGCGGGGCAGATCTGAACTGCGTTGGAAGCGGTCTACCTCAGGTCTCAGTCTCACCGTCTAAGAACCACATGGCACCAATCCTAATAACGAAGAAAAAGCCAAAGAGGCTTTGCGGTTGCCCTGCCCCATTCGAAATCGAATATCTTTTTTTTTATACCTTCAGAAAAAAGAACGTCCGTTCCGTTTCTAAACATAGTTAACGGAAACACTTGTCCTAGCGTTCCATTTCCTCGTAAGCACATATAAGTTACCTCCCATATTTCAGTCACTGTACTCTTGTGCCGTATCTCTTCTCAATCTCTCCATAAGTCTAACAAGGAAGTTTCTGGAGTTGCGGGGATCAAAAGAATGGTAGTCTTCAAGGTTACGCGTGTGCAGACTACTCCTTTCGATGGCCAGAAACCTGGTACTTCTGGTCTCCGTAAAAAGGTCTTCTTTGTTACTTCTTTTCTTTTTGTTTCTGATCAGATCCATTGCATCTCTTTAGTTTAGCTTCCAGTTCGCATCGGGAATTTATTAGCTTTATTTCGTAAACATATTGAATTCGATCTATGTCTACCTCTTTTGAACAAATCAATTCTTGGTTTTTTCTTCATCAACTTACTATTTGTTTGGATCGATCTCTCGGGCCTGTTAACTTATTTTCATTTTCAACGAGCTTAAGTATCTGAGACACTGTATATCGACTTGTTGTCTATAATCACATTATTTGTGCTTTTCTTTCCCATGTTTGATATTGTGGTTGGTGTATGTCTGAGATTTCTATTTTTTTAACTTTAACAATATTATGTAGATGAATTCAAGGTTTCTACTCTTTTTAATTGGTTGAAATTTTTTTTTTTTTAATTTTTGGGTGACGTCGACCTTAAGGTTAGCGTGGGACTTGTAAAACCACAACTTGTCATCTCCTTTTCATTTGATTACTACTATACGATGAAGTGGCCGTGTATGTATAGAAGTTAATTTTTAATACAGTCTGTTGTTTGCGGGTATTACCATCAGTGTCTTTCTTGTGTAGCTGAAGAGCTCAATTTTCGTTTTATGTGTTCTACAGAAAAAAAATCGCTTTCTTTGTCCTTCATCATATAATATTACTTGACATAATGCAGTCTATCGTGGGTTTGTAATAACCTTTAGTTGATATATATCTTCTCTGGAACTAGTGCTATTAGAATAGAGTTTACTTATTAATGTATTTTAACATCAGCATGATTGTTTCTTTCAGGTGAAGGTGTTCAAGCAACCCCATTACTTGGAAAATTTTGTCCAGTCAACGTTCAATGCCCTTACTGCAGAAAAAGTTAGAGGTTAGTTTTTCAGTTCTGTTCTCACAATTTTGTTGCTAGATGTGTAGTGTTTCAATCTTCAAGTTTAAATTAAATGACACTGGCTTTATGGTTGTTTCATGCAATGTTAAAATTTTCATTCTTTATATCCAGTTACATTAGTAGCTTCTTCCCTCGCTGCTAAGTCTTCACCGTAACTTGTTTATACCTTCCTGTGCAGTCTATGCTAAAGTAACTTTGTTCTATCATTGTGTCTCATTCGTTGAATCTTCAATAATACTTGATTCATTACAAAAGAGTGAGTTAAAAAGTCATTTCTGGGTTTTCCTCATATGCAGGCGCCACACTTGTTGTCTCTGGTGATGGTCGTTATTTCTCAAAGGATGCTGTTCAGGTATCTTATGTTTTCTGTGTTGCAATTGTGCAGAGTTTGTGTTAAGCACCATTCATCTTCTAGATGTTGTACTGTCTGTTGCATCTCTGTTCTGCCATTAGCTCCAGATAACATGAATAGTTTATGATTGAAGGGCAACCTACTACAGTGCCCACTTAAACGGTACTCCTTTGTGTCAGAGCACATGTTTCTAATTTACTGCAATTGGCTGGCGTTTTAATTTGTTCTTGAAGGTTTGGATTTCACTTATCTTTCTCAAATTGCATCTATTTCAAATATGAATGAAAATGAATAATACTATTGGTTGCACAAAAACTTCTTAACTGCAAGAATGATTCCTTAGCCATTATGTGTAGGCCATAGAGTTCCTCTGTTGAGGCATTTGTTTGATTTTGATTGAAGATTATTTAAGATAAGGTTGCAAGAAAAACTTTTAAGTGGAAAACATGCTTCTGGAAACAGATTATTAGATAGTCCATGTTACTCTTTTTCTGCAGTCAAGATGGTCTTCATTATTTTATTATGACTTACAGTGCTTCTAAATTCCTAGCATATTTCAATGTATTATTTCTTCTAACTTTCATTTGTTGGCAGATCATTGTTAAGATGTCTGCTGCAAATGGAGTAAGACGTGTGTGGGTTGGTCAGAACGCATTGCTTTCCACTCCTGCAGTGTCAGCTGTTATACGTGAAAGAGTTGGTGTTGATGTAAGTTGCCTTTTATATCAATATACTGGTTCATAATTAAGTCAACTATTATTGGCCAACTTATAGGTTGAACATAAGTAATTTCTTCTTTGAATATCAGGGATCCAAGGCAACTGGAGCTTTCATACTGACAGCAAGCCATAATCCTGGTGGTCCAAATGAGGTAAAACGTTTAGCAATTTAGTTTAAATGGTTCAGTATTATTAATAATTTGTCTATTTACTTCTTCTGTCTGCATGAAATGAAAGGATATGCAATGTTATACTGCCTTATTTGAGTAGAAAGTCAATTTGGACTTGCATTTGATCTGAACAAATGAAATACTGAAACTTTTACTGCTTGTTATATCCGCTAGTTGTGATTGTGTGGTATTCCCTATCGGATTGCAGGATTTTGGGATCAAATACAATATGGAAAATGGTGGACCTGCTCCTGAGGGAATAACAAATAAGATTTATGAAAACACCACAACAATAAAGGAGTATCTTACTGCAGATCTGCCAGATGTATTTCTGCGTCCTCCATGACTAATGTCTCTTTTCTTGTCCCCATTGATCAATTACGAACTATATGATGGTTCATTTGCATTCAGGTGGATATCAGTGCAATTGGTGTAACTAACTTTAGTGGGCCTGAGGGGCAGTTTGATGTGGAGGTTTTTGACTCAGCGAATGATTATGTGAAATTAATGAAGTAAGCTATTGCTTCCGTCTTATGTTTATTCCTTCCCATACTTCATTGATTTACGCTGGCTAGATTGAGTGGTTCCATTCTCTCTCTCTCTGACACACATAAAACACATATATAGAAAAGCACTTGTAATGTAAAAAATTGGATCGAACATTATCCTAGACATCACCATGTAAATCTTGTTTCTCTTGAAACTCAAGCTTAAAATGTGGGCATTATCTTTTCGATTCAAGCCTTGATGGGCTCAAAAGTCAGATTATGGTCTCAATGTAATAGGCTTAAGGTTGTTTTTGAGTTCAAATGGGAAGTGGGGTGTGCATGGGTGTATCAAATAGTATTTTTCCCTCAGAATTAGTTGGGTTTCTGAATCACTCTTGAAATCATTTTCATATGGATAGCATACTATTTGTGCTTGTGTTTGCACACATGTGATAGCATACTTGGAGGACTTCATGTTTACTTCTTCGAAAATTTATTGTTGAATAACATAATGTTTATGTTTCTTGTATCTGAACAGAATGATATTTTTATTTACCCACAAGTTATCAATAAATTTAAAGTTTTTTGGTCACCTTTGAAAGTCTAAAAAGAAAGAAGAAAGAGAGAGTGGTTATGTCTTTAGTTTAAACAGCCATAACCACAGGGATGGTGCTTATTTTATTCACTTCCTGAACTCTGTTGGACAATTTTTGATGTGTTTCTCTTTAGAAGGATGGGTGTGGTGAGATATACTGCTCTTAATCTACTTCCTTGTCATTTTAGAATTACAAGAATCAGAAAAGACAGCACTTCGTCTGTCTTCAAAGGGTAAATCCTACGTGGCTTCGACCAGGACAGGACCAGAGTGAATTCAGTGTATTCTGTGGATATTTCTGTCTGATATGTATGGCTTTGACATTCCTTAACATTTGAAAGAAAACAAAACCCATAAGAAACTACAACACTATCTACTATGAATCCAAAGTATTGTATGACCTAGCCTAACCATGCTTTTGGTGAATCTAATACGAGCGGACCATAGAAAAGCTAAATTTTCTACTAATCCATATGATTTTTTCCTGCCTATAAGCCTGAGATTTGTGTGCAAGGCATTCCTCTTCCAAGTACTGTTCAAGGGATTAAACAAAAAGCAAACCTCGGTGATTCAAATGATCATCCTGACATGCATGGTTTAACATTGTTTTTATCAAGGAACAAATTATCAAATCTATACATGCTGTTTGTTCAATGTCCTATAATATTTGCAGGCATTACTTAACATTGTCACCCTGCTAATTGTGTATATGGTTATAAAGTTTTTATAGAACCATTTGACTGAACTTTTCATTTTTGTAGCACCATTTAGCTGAACTTTTGAATATAAAATTCATCATTTTGGAATGGTTGATCACTTTTGCCTGTATTTAAGTTGTGTTCTCTTTATACTTTTACAATAAGATGTGTTTATTCAAAGAAAACTAGAAAAAGAAAGAAGTAAGATGCTCATGTGACTGCTCTTGCATATTATTTCACTTTCTTTTTTTTTTTTGCAATGGCTCCAGATCTATTTTTGACTTTGAGTCTATTCGCAAGCTGCTTACAAGTCCAAAATTCACGTTCTGGTATGTAGATGGACTCCCTTTTCAACTCTTCTGAGTGTTATGTGTATCAAATATCCTTTTTGACATCAAAATGATTATGATTTTTATTTGACATCAATTTTAAGCTATGATGCACTACATGGTGTTGCTGGGGCGTATGCAAAGCGTATTTTTGTTGAGGAGCTTGGTGCAAAGGAGAGTTCGTTATTGAATTGTGTGCCCAAGGTCTTAAGCTTGTGATGAATATCTAGTAATAATTAAGCATCCTTCTCATTCATCCCAAAAGTTAATGTGATCTCTTTTGTATTTACTTGGCTAATGTTAACAGGAAGATTTTGGAGGAGGGCACCCCGATCCCAATCTAACTTACGCAAAGGAATTGGTTGCTCGCATGGGATTGGGAAAATCAGGATCTGAAGGTGAACCCCCAGAATTTGGTGCTGCTGCTGACGGTGATGCTGATCGTAATATGATTCTTGGAAAAAGGTAGTGCCAATGTGCAGCTCTTTTTTTATTGTGTCTATTGAGGAATTATTCTTGTGCCTCAGTTGTGTTTTTAATTCGATTTCATTTTCAGATTCTTTGTTACACCATCAGATTCAGTGGCCATTATTGCTGCAAATGCAGTTGATTCTGTACCCTATTTTTCTGCTGGCCTCAAGGGGGTTGCAAGGTTTAGTACTGTGCTAGTTACCTTCTTCTTGACTTTTTTGTTTTTATGTTTATTTAACGCTGCCAATACTTCTTATGCATGCAATCTTCTTAGTATGTTATATAAATCTACAAAATCGGAAGTTATTCTTAGCTTGAAAGAATGTTTGCGGAGTTTTTGAGGCTTTTGTATTTTCTTTCTTCTTTTTGTGGGTAATTAGATCCTTCTCTTTTTTCCTCTCAGAAATATATGATTAATTTTTACACTTTCTACTTGTAGGAGCATGCCAACTTCAGCAGCTCTTGATGTTGTGGCCAAACATCTTAATTTGAAATTTTTTGAGGTACACTTTGGCACAAAGTCTTATAGGATTGTCCTCTTATGCTTATGCTATGGTGGCATA
The DNA here is from genome assembly GCA_026413575.1 of Erythroxylum carthagenense. NCBI lineage: Eukaryota > Viridiplantae > Streptophyta > Magnoliopsida > Malpighiales > Erythroxylaceae > Erythroxylum > Erythroxylum carthagenense. The sequence continues at coordinate 16,616,772 of JANZLD010000235.1, read as the reverse complement.
TAAATGTGCTGTTTACTGTTAATTGTCAGGTTCCCACCGGCTGGAAGTTTTTCGGAAACCTTATGGATGCTGGATTGTGTTCAATTTGTGGTGAAGAAAGTTTTGGAACTGGTTTGTGTTTTAAGAATTAAGTTTGGTAGTTGGAGGTTGCAATTGCTATTTGGCTGCATGACAACTTATTGCTATCAACGTCTGTCAACAGGCTCAGACCATATACGAGAGAAGGATGGAATCTGGGCAGTGCTGGCTTGGCTATCTATACTGGCTTACAAAAACAAGCATAATCTTAATGGAGGAAAGCTTGTAACTGTTGAAGATATTGTTCGCAAGCATTGGGCTACCTATGGTCGCCACTATTATACTCGATATGACTACGAGGTTGGAAATTTCTGTATTTTTGTCATTTTCATTCTACCTAGAAGGAAGTTGGAGTGAATCTCACTTGTTTATGCTTCTTGAAGAATGTTGATGCAAATGCAGCAAAGGATCTCATGGCCCACTTGGTTAAATTGCAATCGTCTCTTGCTGAAGTTAACGAGTAAGTGTTAGTACTAGCTAAGAACAGTTTTGGAGCAAACATGAGTTCTTTTTACTACTTTTGATGACATACTTTTATTCTGTTGGGGCCTTGTGTATATCTGTTACTCAAAGTACTGTTTCTTGCAATATATCTGATTGTTAAACATGGAAAATCCCTGACACATGTTCAATAAGTCCTTGTTTTTTTCTTGTTAATTCGAAATCCTGAATTTGAATATGTTGGTTCAGTTGCAAATAGCTCTGAATAGATCGTGCTTTCAAATTGGTTAAATGCTTCTGTCTCAGTGACTTGGTTACATACAGATTTAGTAATCTCTTTTTGACATATGCTACCTCTTTTGATTCGAGCCATATTTCCACTTAATACAAATTCTTTTAGTTTTCTGTGATATATTTTTTAAGCAATCTGCTATCAAAGCTTGGTTGGAGTTCCCTTATAACATTGAACAGAAATTGGCCCACGTTTTGCTTTGCCTTTGCATTCCATGAAGTCTAGTTCAAGCTTTCTGATGATTGGGTTTGCTTGCTGGGTTATGTGATGGAAATAAGTGATTTTCATTTTTGTATGGGATTATTTGTAGCCCTTAGTTTGTAATCTAATGATCAATATTTTGTTTTGGTGTGGCCTTAACTGCATGTGCTTTTTTGGCTATATGCTCAGGTCTTACTAGCATCGTTGTAATAAATATTTCATTTGAAAAAAAAATCATCATCAGTTAGGCAATGCTTCACTTGTTTAGCTGTATGGATAATGTTTTTCCCTTGTTATCCCTAAGCAGATCTTCAAAGATATAGGTTGGTGTATGAAATCAAGCTTAGAAATATCTAAAAGTAACAGAATTAAAGTCAGCGATAAAAGGATGGTGTTGAATACCTTGGGAAACTTGCACTAATGGATTAGTGATGGTGCGAAAGATCTGATTGCACAGGGCATGCCTTGTTTTTTTTTTTTTTCAGAAATTTATAGAAAACTTTTAGTTAATCTCTTCTGGAATCAAGTGGAACTAGTAGAAGTTGTCTGTGTTATGGACAACATGTATCCCCTATTAGGAAAGTTAAGTCTAAAATAACTTAAATATGATATGGTAAATGTTTACAAGAAGCTGAGAACCATGAGTGGATCATTAACTGAGTACATGTGAATTGAAAGAAACTGCAGCTATCTAAGATAAGGTTTTGGTCTAAGCTAAAAAGAACATGTTTTATTTAGCTGCATTGGAGTCTATTTTAAGATTTACTCTTTAAAAATCAACCAAGTTGAAATGACTTTTTGTCCCACAAATTTATTCGATGAAGTAGTTTGTTAAAACACGTTAACTCTTAGAGATGATCATCTAAATATAAAAAGCAACTGTTATTAGTAGTGTTTATCATGCAATCCATTTTGTTCAAAGACAACCAATTTAGATATGATAACCTAAGTGGGAAAATTAGTTATTGTATATTGTGCTTATGCAGAATTGTTTGAAACTTGCTTATGGTTCAGATATATCTTGAAAATCAACTTTCATAAATGCACACTAATATTGGCATGAACTTAGGTGCTCTTGCATTCACATTTTAAGTTCGAAAAACCTTCATCTGGGCATCATTTTGCTATTGTGGTGCCCTGTTGTATTTTTTGATTATTTTTTTATTTTCTTCTCCTCTCCGTCTTGGATTAATTGCACATTTTGCATTCAGAATTTATGTTGAACTTCATCATGTGATTATGGTGTCCAAAGGGATTTTTAATTCTCTGTTTTAATCTCTTGTTCCTTTGGCTTAATTGCACACAATCTTACTGGCAATGCATCTTTTTTCTGATAGTATTGTGAAGAAAGCACGATCAGATGTTTCAAAGGTTGTTCATGGTGATGAATTTGAATATAAAGATCCTGTTGATGGTTCTATCTCAAGCCACCAGGGAATTCGCTATTTGTTTGAGGATGGCTCACGATTGGTAAGCCGACTCGCTTTTGCTTTTGTTCCAAGTAGAGCTTGGAATTAGGTGTGGTCATATGGAATAAATAGATACGAATTTGGGATTGAACTTGAGTGCTGTTAGCTATGGCTGTGCACAAAGCTGGTGAGTATTTTGAAGTATCAGAGACTTTAATAATGTGATCAATAACCATAATGATTGATTACTGTTTAAAGAAATTTGTAAAATAAATTGCATAAAGGTGATTGCTGGCTGTTTAGTAAAGTATTGGTCGGATAGATGGGTCTACATAATAATTGTAAACAAGAATTCACATTTTCAAACAAAAGAAAACTCCATATCCTTCCAGTTTTATATACGACATCTTCAACCAGAAGAAAACTCAATATCCTTCCAGCTTTATCTGAAACTCAACATCCTTCCAGCTTTATCTGATGTTCCTGTAATTATTTAGTATTAGTATTTAGGAATTGCATCACTTTGTTTTTCTCTTCTAAAAGACCTTAGCAGGTACTGGCTTTAAGATCTACAAAAACCATTTTCTTAACAGGATTTGAGTTTTAACTCAGCTTGCGAAGTTTTTATCAATAAATGGGGAAGAAAAGAAGAGACTTCGACCCAAACCTTGTTTTGTTCATGTACAGGCAATTGTCCCAATAAATCACTTAGTTGTGCTGGTTTATAAGAATCATGAGTTATCTTAATTGTGCTAGTCTCAAGTGAGGTTTATACAACTTGTGCAAATATGTCTGAATCATGAGTTTTCTGGGTGACATTAAGAATGTTGTCAATTTGTGACAGCTGTAGTGATCCTTAAATTGTACCGTAGTTAGCACCCTACTCCTTTGCTTACATATTGTGGCAACTTGCAGTATTCAACAATCATTACCTTGTCAGTCTTTCTTGTCCCTGAATCTAGTTAATTATAAAAGAGGAAAATGGTAGTGGGCTCTTCTACGGTTTTGTTGCTCTGAAGTGAGAGACAGATGTTCTTGGGCTCTTCTAGAATTATGTTGCTCTGAACTGAGACATGTTTTACAGTTGGAGAGGAGAGCTGGGAGGGGGAGATATATGTCAGATATTCAATTGTCATACTTGTTCTAAGCATATACTGACAAGTTGACATATAAACATGAATGCAGATTTTCCGCCTATCGGGAACTGGTTCAGAGGGTGCAACGATCCGTCTCTACATTGAGCAGTATGAGAAGGATCCAGCCAAAACAGGAAGAGATTCTCAAGAAGCGCTTGCTCCACTTGTAGGATATGTTGAACTTTGTTTCCTTAGCTTGCCATGCCTTGTTTATTTTTCTGCTGATATTGATGCATGTGCTTGCAGGTGGAGGTCGCTCTTAAACTTTCAAAGATGCAGGAATTCACTGGCAGATGTGCTCCAACTGTTATTACATAGACGTATGATTTTGTGTGTGAAAATTATTGAATTTTGATGAGGTATGCTGAAGTGTATGACAACATATTGAGGGACTCGGGTGACGTTCACAACTGTCTTTCTGTGGCCTGACGCAATGCATAAATCTTAAGCCAAATAATGTGCTGAGATACAGTTTTTGCTGAAATAATGTGAAATCTTCCTCTTATTATTACTCCACAAGTCTCATTTTGTTGAGCTTTTGCGAATGAAAAAAACAAGAAGATGAATTCTACAGATTACTTTCAAGCATCTTACTTTAGTATCAAAACAAAGAGAGAGATGCTATGACATGCATTCACAGGGCAAGTTGGAGCCTGTGCTGTTGAAGGATGTTTAATGATCTAGTGATGCATGACCCTGCATTTTTTCTGTTGAACATTCATAGCAGTGAGCTGATTGTTCTGGTCCAGAATGGCCTTTCTTGGCTCCAAAAAACACCTGAGGGAGAATTTAGCTATTCATTCAGCGGAAGACCTCCGGTTCTTTCTAACATTTCCTTTTTTGGGTTATAGGATTCACTGGACCAGCATATTAATTAATATCTTTCTTGTGGAGGAGACATTCTTCAATCGCTTTATCGATAACTAATTATATGCTATGATGGATTTCGTACCTTTTATCAGATTTTAGAAAATCCGAGTTTATTACTCAAAACTATGTTGAAATTAATCAAAGCTGGCAAATATGTTCAGAGACATCAACCTTCAAAAGCAGTCGCACGTTTAGCTATTACTTCTGAAAGTGAAGAGATGGAGTTGGGGTTATGTTATATTGACAAAAAGTGATTTCCCAATGCTAAAAAGTTTTCAAGCTAAGCTATTTTTATTTATTTAAAAAGAAAAAAGAAACACAACATTTTGACTACCAAGCTAGATTCCGAAAAGTACTAAGCCAAGATTCAGACATTAATATCTTGCACATGCCCCCTTGATCTTTTATTTTTCTTATTCTCCTGTTCTGTGCCTAAGTACTCGAGAAAGGCAAAATCAATCAAATAGAATGCCCCCACTTTCTATCTGGTCTCGTGCATAAACGTACTTGATATCTTTGATTGTGGCGGCCGCCCTTCAGCTCAACTTAATGACTTGGTCCTGGTGAATTTACAATCAACTCTTTTAACAGAATCTCTGGTCTCAGAGGTATTGACAAGTCACTTATGTTTGAATTTGGTCTGTGATTATGATCCTAGTGACTTTGGCAGTCTTGGATCTTTTTTTAATATTGTTATCAATTTGGACATATATGACTTGGTTTGAAAAGGACAGAATCGAGGTGTCTATTACAATGATGTAAGAACAAGGAACTGTAATACATTTATGCATGCTTTGTATAACATCTTGTAGTATGATAAGCATCAGCCCCATGTGGCGTTCTTTTCGGCTGCATATTCTAAGATGTAGTGGCCTGATAATATATCACCACTTGGGCTGAATATCTAAGTAGAAAAGTACAACCTTCGACTTGAACTTGCCTTTCGAGAGCTACCATGACAGCCGATTGGCTTGTTATCAACATAGAGAGCGTCGAAGAGTTTGGACATACTAACATGTCACCGAAGTTTGGAGTTTGTCTCGAGATCCTTGTAACATTTTTTAATTTAAGAACAGCAATCTCAATTTTTACATCCTTATCCATGTACTTCGTGATAAAATAAAAGTGACAGGGTGCAAGTGTATATTCCAATTATGCAAGAACAAGGAACTGTATTACATATATGCGTGTTGGGTGATTGTATAACAAGTTGGAATAGTGTCCAATCGGAAGCATGAATTGGCCCATTTGGTGCTGTTTTCAACCGCAATTTTCTTTTAATAGCTAAGATAGATGGCTTTAAGGTACACGCCTATTTGTTATATATATAGCAGGAAGTGTACAGCACTTGCACATAAATTTAGTGGACCAAACTTCATCCCACCTCACTAGTTTTATTTTAAAAAATAGTCGATTTTGATGGATGAAATGAAGAGCCTTGGTGGAAACTTTTATCAATTGCATGCGGGCGGAATTCATCTTGTTTACTTAGCAAGAAAGAGCTAGGGGAAAAAATGGAGACTTTAGTTATATTTTCTAAGGTAATCGTTAAGTATGTATAGACCATGTAATAAACTATCGAATTTCTATTACCTTATATACTCCTTAACAATTTTCTCTTTTCTTTCCGTGCAGGTAATACTTGTATCAGCTAATACTTAAATGGGAACTTTATATGAAAGATATGAATGAGAAATTGATTTTCTCTACAAGGACTTAGAAATTAATAATTTTCACATAGCTAGATTTAACCATAAAAACACGATGTTTGATCTTTGATAATAATTACCATCTTTGCGTAGAGCGTTGTTTTTTCTCCCCTTCTCCCTTTCTTTAGTTTACATGCTCTTTTCTAAGTTTTTTTAAACGTATAAATTAAAGCAAAAAGAGGATCAATTTTATGTGTATTTCTTTTAATCTGATACATCCATCAAATATCAATTTGTAATTAATTAACGGATGAGAATTTTCTATATTAATAATTTTCTCTAATAATATCATAGTTGAGTAGTTTTATCTAAATGAGAAGTTACTAACCTTAATCCCTAATTTTAGGTCACTTGAGAAAGTTGCCTTACGGTAACTTCCAACATTCTCCTACTTGGCTTAAAATTGGATGAAACCAATGCATAAATATGATGCATTTTACAATTAAGAAACCGAAACTCGTCCTCAAAATATTATAATTATCTAAATATGATAAAATACTAAATGTCAGCTATGATGGTTTTATATTTATTACAATATACTCTCTTGCATATACCAAAAATACCAATGTTTTATCATACTAGACTTATAAATGACATAAATTTCATCATGGTCTATAGTAATTTTTCTAGTAAATTCAAGTTGTGACATGTCATAATACAATTATGTGCACACTATAACTAAAAACAATTATATCATAAGCACATCAATGAGCTCAAAGTGTCAACTTCATTAGATACATCATTCAAAAGGATAACCAAGACCTGTTCTTTGTACATGTTCTTTAAATGTCTTTGGTTGTAAATCTTTAGTTAACATATCTACTATCATGAGATCTATTCTAATATGCTTAATAGGCATTATCGATTTTTGAGTCTCCTCCTTCACGACGAAAATACTTTAACTCCATATGTTTGGCACATCTTGAGTATTTGTCATTTTACCGTTGCATAATTATCACAATAAATTTTCAGCAGCTTAGTAATGGTATCGACAACCTCAAGTCCTAAAATAAAGTTTTGCAATCGTAATGTATGTATTGTGGCTTCAAAACATGCCACAAATTCTGCTTCCATGGTGGATGAGGCTATGACATAATATTTAGAACTTTTCCATGATATTGCTCCTTCGGCAAGAAAGAACAAATAACCATAAATTGACTTTCTACTATCAATGCATTCAACAAAATCTGAATCTGGGTATCTAATCACTTTTAAGTGATTAGATCTTCTATACATGAACATGTAATTCTTTGTTCTTTGGAGATATCTTTAAACTTTCTTTGCAGCTTTTCAATGATCAATTCTGATGTTACTTTGATACCTACCTAGCATTTCAACCTCAAAACTAATATCCAATGTTACAAGTTTGTGCATACATTAGACCTTCCACAACAGAAGCATAAGGAATTGATTCCAATTGCTATTGTTCTATATCATTCTTTGGACATTGCATAAGACTAAATTATCTCCTTTTTGAACCGAAACAATTCTAGAAGAACCTTTTTTTATATTAAATATCTCTAGAATTCTTTAAATATAGGTTTTTAAATACAATCCCAATAATCCTTGTGATTTATCACGAAAGATTTCAATTTCTATCATATAAGATGTCTCTCCTATATCTTTTATTTCAAAATTCTTTGAGAGATAATCTTTTGTCTCACGTAACATACCCAAATCATTAGTAGCAACTAAGATATCTTCAACATATAGGACTAAAAATAAAATTCCCAATGATCTTTTGGTATATACAACAATCAACAAGATTTTTTTTGAAACCAAAAGAGGTGATGGTATCATTAAACTTAATATACCATTGCCTAGAAACCAGTTTAAGTCCATATATTGATTTCTTAAATTTACATACCATACAACCTTTTCCTTCAATTGAAAAATCTTCAGGTTGGTCCATATAAACTTCATCTTTAAGATTTACATTCAGAAAGGCTATTTTCGCGTCCATAGTTAATTTCCTTATTCTTTGAGAACTTCTCATTTTTTACTAATCTTTCTTTGGATACATGACCCAAACATTTATTTCATAGAAAAGCTGGACTTTCATTTAGCATACTATGCTTAATTCCAATATTTTGATGCACAGTAAGTAAGGATTCATAAAATTGATCATCATGTTTCAATTTATATAAATCATCAATAAGACTACCATAACCAATAAGTCTAGAATTCTTATATAAATTGAAACAGCCATGTCCAATATTAAAATTAATACCATAATCATCCAACTTTGAAATAGAAATAAGGTTATGAGAAATTGAAGGTACATAACGAGTCTTTAATAGGTCTAAATAATAGTCATTATCTAAGACCAAACGATAAGTCCCTATGCCTTCAATTCGAGCCTTATCATAATTTTCCATATACAGGAAATTCTCAGTTTGGCTTGTAGTTTGAAGCGTGAAGAATCTCTGCATCATATTGGATAAATGAATAGTAGCTCCAGAATCAAGCCACCAAGTATTATGAGGAATATAAATTAAATTAAATTCGAAACATACAAAAGTATTAGATCTACCTTTCATTTCGAACCATGCCTTACATTTAATGCAATCTTTCTAATAGTGCCTTTGTTTCTTACAAAACCGACACCTACCATCATTATGTTCCTTCTTTTCAGCCTGAGGTGCTTTAGCAAGCCTTTTCTTTTTCTTAAAACTTTTGGCTTTTACCTTTGGTGCTTTACTAGCTCTTTAAAATGTGAGATTAACCGAATGTATTCCCATGTTCTTTATTCTGTTTTCCTTTTGAATAAGTTTGTCAGTCAATTCATTAACTTCCTACTTTTCGTTAATAGTGTTATAGTTAATTTGAAAGGCACCATATTTAGGAGGCAGGGAGTTCAAAATAAACTGAACTAGAAATGAGTTATCTATAGCCATACCAATGTCTTCAATCTTGTTGCTATATTAGTCATCTCAATGGTATATTTTTGCATAGTTCGCGGCCCATCAAGCTTCATGGTCTTGAGTTGTGCCATTAGTGTACCAGCAAGTTACTTATCTGCAAAATGAAAGCGTTCTTCCACAAACTTTAGGTATTCCTTTTCATTTTCTGTTTGTAGAATAGTAGTCTTGATGTTATTCACTATAGTCATTCGTATAAACATAAGACTCGATCTGTTAGACCATATCTAAGCTTCATATTTGGACTTCTCTTCCTTACCGCCTAAATCAGTAATAGCAGTGGGTTTTTCTTCTAAAAGTGCCAAGTCAAGGTCTAACACACCTAAGTGAAAATTGACTTGTTCATTCTATTAAGAGAAGTACAAACCATTAAATATAGTAACAAAAGAAGCTTGTGAATGAAACGAAATTGCCATAAATAAAACATAGATACTCATAATTAATTCTATAATAGATTCAAATCAAACCTCAGAGTATATTATAGAACACCTTTGGGTATAGACTACAACACACAATCAAAAATAAATGCCACTTTTCATCATTATCAAGAAATCAAAATTCTTAACCAAACACAAATGTCATCTTTGGATAAACAAAATATATTTGACTTAAGAAATTTAATTTCTTCAATCATGCTCACCGATCATAGAATAATTGATTTTCCTTTGGGAAAATCCTAAAGTTCTAATAATCAATTAACGTCATTTATTCATCGATTTTCCTAACTGGCATTTCATGGGTGTCATGAATAAATGGCTATTTTATGGATGATATTTTAATCATTCTAGCTTGGTCACTTTGGTGATTACAAACTATATATTCTGACATAAGATCATGCATATAAATTATGGTTTTTCATTTAAATGCATATAAGACAAAAAGACAACGCAAATTAAATGCATATAAGACAAATCAATAGTTAAGACATATAGATATGGGTAGATCTTGGGAATCACACAGTGTGAGAGAAACAAATAATATAAAATTCATAGCAATATTGTCATACTTCTTCATACTGTTTCAAGTGCATAATTTATATCCCTCTCCTATTACATTTATAGACAATTATTTTAGATTTCAAACACGTAATTCACAAAGATGCTAGTAAAACCTGGATAAATGAATATTCGATAAATTAATAACTTCGATTAAATAATAATTTTCTCCGGTCTCGACTTGGGTCAATGGGATAAAATAATAACCTCGCTAAATGTATAAGATAATAATTTTAAAAAAATTCCTTGAGGCCCATTGAAAATATAAAATAATAATTCATTAAATAAGTATAAAA
>JANZLD010000235.1:16594322-16606324 GCA_026413575.1 Erythroxylum carthagenense | reverse complement strand
CTATAAATTAATAAATATTAATTTATCGATAAATTAATAAAATATTCATTTATCGATAAATTAATAACCTCGTATAAAATAATAATTTTTCAGGTCCCAAAAATATTCATTTATAGAGGTTTTAGTATATATAGGTAAATTTCATAGGTGAATCATAGGTGGAAGACATTATTCATAATTTATATCCCTCTCTTATTGCATTTATGGGCAGTTATTTTAGATTTCAGACACGTAATTCACAAAGATGCTATATAGGGAAATTTCATAGGTGAATCATAGGTGGAAGACATTATTAATCATAGATAGGTTCTTCATCAATAATTATTCCCTATTTTAGATTTAAAATTATAGGTTTCTAAACTATGCTCTGATGCCACATGTAAGGAGAATTTGATTTTTTTTCTACATTATAAAGGATCTTGAAACTAATAATTTTCACATACTTGGATTTGACGAAGAAGACATAATGTTTGATCTTAATAACAATTACCTTCTCTATGTAGAAAAATGGGTTTCTCTCCCCTTCTCCTTTTTTTAGTTTACATGCATTTTTTTGAAAAATGTGTAAGTTTTTCTTAAACGTATAAATTAAGGTAAAGAGATGAACAATTTTATGTTTGCCTTTCTTTTAATCTGATACATCTATCAAGCATCAATGTGTAATTAACTAATGCATGAGAATTTTCTATATTAATAATTTTCCCTAATAATATCAACTTTAAGTAGTTGTATATAAATGGGAAGTTACTAGTCTCAATCATTAATTTTTAGGCCACTTGAGAAAGTTGCCCTACGGTAACTTCCAACAAGATACGTTAACCTATGGGCAAACCTAAGAAGTAATTTATTTGTTATTGAGCTTTTAGAAAGGATAAATAATAGTAATTATTATTTAATTATAATTTAAAATAAATAGAAATAAAATGATAAAAATGGAATTAAACTTCATACATTAAAATGCAATAAAAATTAATAAAAAACAAAATTAAACTTCATACAGTAAAATGAAATAAAAATTAAACATGATGAAAGTGTAAATAGACAGAAGGTAAATGGATATAAAAACAATCTTATATATGTATGTTTAAAATAAACTTGATGGATAAATAAAAAGGTATAAATAGAGCTGGACAAAATTAAGTAAAATGCCCCTCTTTATGCATCTTAGAAGTGTATAATTGACCTTAACATTGTCTATCATTTGTAGTTAAATAAATAAAGAATGAAATGAATGGAGTAAAACTAAATTGGTCGGAATATTAAAAGACTTTGGCAATTGAAAAGATTTAAAACCAAATTTAAAACCTAAAAAGATATCTAGATTTTGGATTAGAAATTAAAAGATTAATAACACAATCAAAAAAGTCTAAAGAGAGATATCTAGGATATAAAATTTATAGAATTTAAAGAAAAACTTAGAGAGGTATCTAGGCTTTTACTTGGCCTCATTTATAAAAAGATCAATAGAGCGAACATTAGCCTCATCGTATCTCTTCTGAATTCTGGATTTTTGAGATATAGGCATCTTGTAGATTTACTTTATCCTTTGGTTTCAAATCTGAACTTGGTCTCTTTTTATTGGTTTCTATAGATAAGAGACTTTTAATGTATCATTTACTTATATTCCATCATCAACTAACATTTTGATCTTAATAACCTCATGGAGTCTTTATTGAGATCAACTTCAATACATAATCAGGCAAAACCTATTCTCCTAAAGTTTTTGGTGGGGACACCTGATGGAACGAGGAATGTGGCTCATACCCTATGAAAAACTAGTATTCAAAAGGTACCCAGTGGAAGTTAAATAAGGATGAAGTTCATCCTAGTCTTATCTAATGATAGCCTTAGTCTGCATTTTTAAACAATTATACGTCTACCTTGATTAGCCAGGGTTCTTGCTCAATCACCTTGCCCGCATTATCTTCTAAGGAAAATTTAAAGACAAGAAATCTTCTTCACTTATCAAGACACTTTCCAACCCCAACAGTCTCCTATTAATATTCACCCAATGATTAACTTGGGGGAACGATGATCTCTTATCAAGAAAATAGCACACAATAGTTGCTTGCCACTTTTTCATCCTGGTTGGAGAACCTTAAATAGGGAGACAGGAGCATCAGCCTCGGAATTTGGAACATATCAATGTTATTTTGGGCAAGTGGGTTTCTACTCACTTTGTTTTAAGCTACTCTAGTATGCATTGCGCCTGCATTATCCGTAGATGGTGGTTTGAGGATAGTTGGTGCAGAAGTTGGAGCATGGGCCAAGGCAGGGAAAGCTAGTTTAGCACAGAGGTACGGAAGTTTAACAACCAAATTTTAATTGGCAATAGAGGTAAAAAGAAGAATAATAGGATTATGACTCATTATGTTGCATCAAATGCGCACTCTAATATCGTATCAAGAATAAAGAGATATAATGTTTCCTCGTGTATTATTTTGTATGGGTACATCAGTATTAAGATTACATATATTTATGCATACATAACATAGGCTATCATATGAAAATTACGTCTACCTCATGAAGATTATATATGTCAGAAATATAAATGAAGATTACATATTTAAAATCGAAAAAAGATTGCATTATTTGAATTTATAGGATGAGGATAAAGATTAGCTTAACAAGGGTAACGCGCATTAAGTCCTTATTAATTTGTTAAGCTTGTCTCTCCCATTCGATAACGTAGGAATGCTTCTAAATCGTAAATAGTATGGTCAATTTCTCAAGCAAAGGTCACGATCATAATTAACTGGCTTTGGTCCATTAAGGCTGTATAAGATAAGATTATGTCATTGATCGATATGAAACAAACCGGCATGCGTCACATTCAACCTCAAGCAATAATTGCTGTGACTTTTTTCATTATAATCATCATTACGTTTGAAATTTTAGTATTTGTCATTTGAGTCCATTGATTTTGGTGTTAGAACAGGGACCATTAGTGGATCGAAGAACGAGTCTCCAACCACTTTGCTTGGCTAACCCGTTTATGTCCACATAGACAAAGTCTTGCATTTCAAGAGAACGACGAAAGACAAATACAAAATTATACATCACCATCCAATTCGGATTATGCTCTCTGCCGTTGATATCTTAGCTTCAGCGGTCTAATTGTAACCGCGTAAATAAACCAAGCAGCAGTTGTTGAATGTGGATAGTACGCAAAGTATATACATAAATAAACAACCTAGCAGTTTTGCAAATTCGATTGTACATGAATATATACAATTGCTTATGCCTGCCTATGTGCTGGTGTATATATTTTTATATATATGATGACTACAGGATTATGTTATAAATCAGTTAACTTTGTGTCAATGGAGTTGGTCTCATGTGGCATTTGATTAAGTGCTATTTGATCAGAAGAAATTCAATTGAGGCTGAGTGTTGCTGAAGTTAAATAAATAGTATAATATAATGAGATCAAATTTGTTAATTTGATTATAAAATAAAAATAATGATAGCTGTCAATGAATAGGCCAGCTTAACATTACACGGCAAATCATGATGTTCTCATGCAACACTATCTGAATAGACGTGGTATTAAAAGTCAAAGTTCTTAGGCAAAAGAGTAAGTAGCTCTATTTGCTTTCTCTTACGCCCTGTCGCTTATTGTGTCAAATCTCTACTTTTACTTCAAATCACCGACACGAGGGATCGATTAGTTGATAAGTAACTTTTTAATTTAAGTGGGATCGTACGTTTAAATTCTACTTATATGTAGCTAACTGATCAAGACTTGAAGTTAAAATTTTATCTAAAAGACTTATTTGATCCGAGTAAAAATTATTTTAAATATAGATGATTTAAAAGTATTTTTTATAATTGAGACTTTCTTAAAATACTTCGTAAATAATTATTTAAAAAATTTACCAAACCCATTCTTCTCTTTTTCTTACAAATATTTAATTTACTGCTTTATTCTTTTTGAGTCATAATTTTCTCCTCTAATTTCTCTGCTAACTTTTTATTTTTGTTAATGATCTCATGATCTATGCTGGGCTTTGGTGTTCTCTACACCTTGTGGCTTACAAGTTATAAGGTGTTTTCTTACAAGAATGGTTGCAATATCGAAATATAATATAAAATCAAAATATTTTAAATTCTCTTTTGAGAGCTAACTCGAAGCCTAAAATAGATTATTGAATAAGCTTTATTATTTAAGACATGCTAAAATTAAGACATAAGTAAGAATTTGATTTTTTTTTGAGGTCTTATATATTTGTTCACTTTTTCTTATGAAAGAAAAAGAACGCACATAAGTTATGTTTATGACTAGCAAATTGAGGAAGACCATAGCCTTAATTTTCTCTTATTGAAAAATTTTTATTTAAAAAAAGGATAGGAAAAGTGCACAACTAAATCCTTGTATATAGACAACGAAACAGTATACAATTATGTTCTTGTCTTAATAATTTATTACAAGGCGTCTTGCATTATGTTCCTGGTCTATGTAGATCAATAAATTTACGGGAAAACAAGTATAATTTACCACAATTTGTTCCACAAATAGCTAGCTAGTAGTAGCCATATAGTTCACAAGAAACTGAAGACTAGTATGTGACAACTTAGCCACTTTAGGTCACCATCTTATCACAGTTGCAAATCACGAAAACACCTTTATCCTCAATCTTCATTCCTTCAACGGCAACTTATAACCCTGAAACGAAAGGCACTCCACTGGCCGCAATCCAAGATCCTCCGGCCAAAAGGTTCCCGACAGTGAATTTCCCGGCCTCTGTGGCGCTAGTTAAAACATGATATCCCGGCCACTTAACCCTACCCGAAGTACCCGAGCCTCCCCCAGTGTTCATATACTCGGCATAATACAAAGTACTCAAAGCAAAATTCCCACTCCACGGTAACCAGCCAGAAGGGTCGACAAGACTATCCAAAGTACTTTTCATGAACACAGTCCTTGAATATTTCTGCCATGGCCTCCCCAAATATGTCTTAATCGAACCCTGGACGGGTCTCAAATCCGACGCTGCAGTAACCACAGAATTATGTACAACTATGCCGGTGTTCTCGTTTGGGTCCGTTCTGGCTTGTGCAGTGACTGTGGTAAATTGGTTACTCATCGGTCTCCTTACGTATATGTTGCAGTTTTGAACCATAGCAACCGCATCACCGAATATGAAGTCTATTGTTCCATAAATGTCACAGTCTCTGTAGAATTGTCTGAGAGCGTACACATATAAGGTGTCCTGATAGCCCTTGAAGCTGCATCTGTAGAAAACTGAGAAATCGGAGCCAGACCGGAGGGCTACTGCTTGGTGTTTCTGTGGTCCTGCCGTGTTCTCGAACGTCATGTCCTTGGCGATGAAGCCGTCGCCAGAAACACCTAGGAAGACCAAGTAATTTTATGCGTAAGTAAAAAGATGTATTGTTTCTAGTATTCTAGATAAGAATTATGGAAGACCATGATGTTCAAATTCATTATTGTTTTCTTTTAATTTTAACTATAGGGACAGCCATAAATGAAGTGATTAATCGTTTACAGTAGTTGACTAAAGTTATTACTGTATTGTTTTGAAGCTTTTGATGGTGCAAAAGAGAGAAAATAGATTTAAAGAAAGGAATGTCGTGTTATTCATACGGAAATTAGATAAGATGATATAAGATAATATATTGTCAATTATTCAACTAGGTGCTATAATATGGTTGACTATGGTAGCTATGTCCCCAGTTTCCTATAATTGACACACACAAAAAAAGACTTGGTTTTTTCTAAATGCATGGAGAGATCTTAATGTTACATATCAGATAATTTAAAGGGAAAGGTTTAAAATAAACTTAGAAAAAAGCAACGCCACCGATCCATCAATAAAGAAAAGTTGGTATAGTTTTTGTTTACTTCTTCCACCTGATTTATGTTTAAAACCTGTCAACGTCTAGACTTGGGTAGATTTTTTATCTTTTTTAATTTGAAAAGACAAATATTAGCTAGAAAGATGTTACTCGTGGGCAGCTATAAATGTCTCCAATTTTGCATGAACAAATAGGGTTTTTTGTTCTTACCCACTTCACAATATAGGACGTATGTGCTTATACGTAAAAGAATACAGGCATGCACTTTTCCACGTAGCTAGAGTGATACAAATGATAAGATTATACAGATAACATGGAGGTTCGTAAGAATGGACAACCAAAACTAGTCAATAGCGGCTTCTAATAGGAATCTGGTGGTCAAATGACTACTTGTTTTAAACTATAAAACTTTTATATATAGAGGAGAAATCTTACCGAAAGTCGCTGAGGCAAATGTTGTGGAGCCATCTTGAGCATTCTTATTGCCAGTAACAATCGTAGCATCAATCCCGTCTCCGATAAACATTAAATTCTTCATTTTCTTCTTGATCACTACATTTTCTTTGTAAATTCCCTTTTTAACGTATATAACAAATCTTTGCGTCCCGCTCCGTTGACTGACCGATGCAGCCACAGCTTCTGATATGGTCTTGTAATTCCCAGAACCATCTTGTGCCACCACAATATTGGCTTTAGGTGCAGCACCAGCTTGGAGAAGCCTTCGATCACCGGTGGAAACCCACGAAGGGAAGTCACCGTTAAGTAATCGGCGGCCACCACCTTGTTTTTTGGTGCTGTATAGGGAAGAGGAAGAAAAAACTATGGCGTTGTTTATGGCCAATGAATTGCTAAGCAACTTTGAGAAGTTGGTTAGCATATATGGAAGTGAATCCAAATGGGAGACTAAGTTAAAATCAATAAAGCCATTTTGACATGTCTGTTGGTTAGCAGTTGCAGCACTTAGCCAAGTTTGAGCATCGATAGGATTGTTAGAGTTGATTGATCTTTTGAGATGATATACAGTGTCCTGATACAACTCTAAGCAATCTGCCCATGCCAACTTGGCTCGCTGATCAAATGAACTCAAGTCCATAGCAGAGATCAAATTATGAGCCTCCATGGCTTGGTTGGTTGCAACTAAAAGTGACTGGTCACGAAACGCCAGTGGAGTCGCAAATTGGGCATCCAAGACATTGGAGCCAATGAAATGGTTGCATACTTCAGGATAAGGGGTTTGGTTGCATGAACTTATCGTGGCACCACGCACAAATCCTAGAAAACAAAATAAAAAAACACTCATCAAAAGAGCGAGAATGAGCTTCTCCATGGAGCTATGTTTCTGTTGGTATTGAAGAAAAGTGGAGTTTGAGATGATGGAATGATGGAGAAGAGAAGGGCTGTTTATATAGGCCACATTGCTACAAGTTAGCATTGATAGGACAAAAAGCAAAAAGCTGTGGGTAGTGGCGTGGCACAAGATATTTGAAAGGAGAGTTAGGGTTTACCATTTTTCAATATGCATTGGGACCATGCACGATGCTAATTACTTACGTGAAAAGAGAATCTTCCCAAAGTATAGAATTAAGTTTTATAAAACATCTTTTGGAGTTTGGCTCAACTCAAATGAATTTAGAAAGTTTATTTGTGGCTGGCTGTTTTTGAATGACAATTATGGCGGCCATGTTACGGCATTGGATCTTATGGGTTCTGATTCCTCGGTTTTCTTTTTCTTAGTTTTGTAGACACAGCTGTAACAAAATAAGCTTTGAAGAATTAGTCAGCTGAAACGGACAAGTGACATATGGATTTCCTCCTGTCTACCGGGGAAAATAATTAATCATATAGCTGTGTACAATTTCAATCACTTTTGTTAAAAGGGTGAAGTGGACTATTATGTTGTAATAAATCGTTGTCAAAGCTTTTAATTAAAGCTTTTGTTGAACCATGTCAATTTATGGCTCATACATATTGATTAAGCGCGTCATTACATAAAGAAACTAGTGCTTTATTTTCTAGTTCTTCTTAGAATACAATATTTTGGTCAACTTGATCATTTATGAGAAAAAGTCTCTTTGGTATAAATCTATTTGAAGTTTCAAACCCAAACTTATTTCTTCATAATTTTTTTAAAACAAAAAAATTAAGTTCTTTTATAACCAGATGTGCAAACAACAAAATGAAATATCATAAAAAGGTGTCCAATCTTAACTTAAACACCTTGAAGCCTGATCTTACGTTAACACGGGCACGCAGTTGATATTTTTCTTGATAAGTTAGTTCTATGTAGAACCTGGATATCGAAATTTCCAAAAGCACACGAATGACCCGTGACAGTCTTCGGCTCAATGGGGACTTCTTTTTCCCGTGAGTTTAGGTGCAGAAAAGCTGTGGTCTTTCATTGTTCACTGTCAAGTTCATGTTAGGCCAAGTGGTCATGCGGGGTCACTTATCCCCAGAAGGAATTGAGATCAATATTACATGCACAAGTGTCAAGCTGACAGCCATATATCATCAATACTTCTCAGTTCATGTATGTTATTTGGCAACGCTGAAAATGTCCAACTACACGTGACTTACTGTGTAAAAGTGCTGGACCAGTAACAATGAAGATGAATCAATGTAATTAAGGGTCTTTCGGGGAGATTGGAGTTTGTACCAACAGGCAGCAAAATTTGAATCTGCCAATTATTACCATATTTATTAATGTTTAAATTTTAATAAAAAACTATATGTGACTGTGTCCGTAATCCTTGCAACACTGGATCGCAATCAGAATGGTCGACGGAGTCTGGCAGCTGAAACCTTGGATTAATTGCCATTGGTTTTGGGCGAATATTACGTTGACTTGTATGTTCACAATTCACGCTGCCTACGCATTCCATTCATTTTCTTTCCGCTCTTAGGTAAATATGTAATCATGTCTATCCAATTCATACATAGTATAGGTCCTGTCCAATGGAGCAACTTTGATGATCTGTCCTGCCTCATACGTACACAACTCTCATCACATTTTGATTAAAAAAATGATTGAAAATATGAACAAAAAGAACCATCTTTTTCTTTTTGTTCTTAAGCTCGAGCACTAATTTATTACAAAGAAGAGCGGGCAAGACGATACGTAATAATAAAAAAATAAAAATAGTTACAGACGTTAGAAGAATGACGAAACGCAGCGTTTAAATAAAAAGTCCAGTGCTATTAAGTTGGATGAGAGACTAGAGTATAATAAGTGTCTATTAAAGCCGAATACTATCAGCTACAACAGCATGCAAAATCTGTACGTATAACTTCTGTTTCTCTATCTAAATTAATGGATTCTATGTTTCTCTCTCCTTCTCGATGTTTTTCTTCTCACCTCTCCTGACAAAATCGTAGCAACTTATACGCATTCTGTTATCCATTTTTAGTCTACAAAATTAGTATCAAAGAAGTCAACCCTGTAAAGAGCAACAATATTTGCAAGCACCAGAGGCACCAAGTTACGAAGAGTAAAGGAAAGTTTGAAGAGTGTGATAGAGAGAGGATGTTCTTAGAGCCACAAGATCGAAATGAGAGGATGTTTTCGAAGATTCAAAATAGAACATAAAAGGTGGAAAAAGAGATGACAAAATTAAGAGCTTTACTCTTGCATAATTTTCATAAAGAGGGAGGAGAGGTCGGAACGATCGAGCCCTTACCGCAGAGTAGTCCAATAAGACAAGAGTGAGACAGGAATGTAACACCTACAAGAATGAGTAGGATTGAGTTCCCGCCATTTGATGGTGAAAACCTTAAACTGTGATTGTATCGATGCGAGCAGTTTTTCTTGCTAGATCAGACTGCTGAGAAGATAAAGGTAAGTGTGACAATCTTACACATGGATGGACGAGCTCATGAATGGCATCATTTGTATGTTAGAAATCGTAACAAGGCAGAAGTAGTGGAATGGGAGGAGTTCACAAAGGCTTTGAAGCAACGGTTCGATGCAAAAATATTTGACGATCTGGTAGGTAATTTTAAGGAGTTGAAACAACAGGAAACAATCCTAGATTATTGTGCGCAATTCGATCACCATTCCAACAGGTTGACGCTATCTAAAGAATATTTTGTGAGGTTTTTTGTTAAAGGACTTAAACCAGAGATTGGAGTGACAGTGAAATTACATGAGCCTCATTCCTTGCATCAAGTTTATACACTAGCTAGGAAGCAGGAGGCAATCTTGAAGTCCACGAGGAACATGGCGTTTAAACACAAAACAATAATGAAAGGAGCGAATGATAATAGCAGTTTCAATTCAAACTCACGTGGTTCACAGTCGACTAATGTCATTCAGAGGTCACGATCTGACATAATACTACTTACGTCAACGTCGACATTACGACCATCATCATCGGTAAGAACTTTTAAACCCCATAAGCATTTTAGTAGCAAGGATATTACTGGAGATGATGATAGCAGAAAAGACTTGCCTGAAATAGAAGAGGAAGAACTTGAGGGGAGTCCAAAAGAAGAAGATAATCTAATGGTTTCTGTGCAGGCCATATTGGGATTATTCGGGAACACCGAATTTAAACAGATAAGGGTTATTGGAGTGCACCAAAGAAGGAAGATACATATATTGATCGACAATGGGAGCACCCATAATTTTATGGACATTTCGTTCATAAGGAAAGGACGATGTCAGCTTCAAGAGATGGAGCCCATTCTCATCATCGTGGGAGGAGGATTACAATTGAAATGTCATAAGTATTGTAAAGGATTCACGTGGATGATGCAAGGAGTGCAATTCACCATGGACACATTGGTATTAGTATTAGGTAGATGCCATGTCGTATTGGGGGTGCAATGGTTGAGTGGATTGAATGAGGTTTTATGCAACTTTAGGGACCAAACGATGACGTTCAAGTAGGAGGGATGCTTGGTTACGTTAAACGGGAACCCGGAAGGAAGATCTAAGATCATCTCCAGCAAGGAATTCCATAAACGTCTACATCGACCAATGGGTGGTCAGTTATTCATGATGTAACTATTAACACCAATTGAGTTCAAGCTACAGTAAATGAGAATGACATCGGATCAATGGAGCGCATTCGATGAGATTAACGTTATTTTGTCGAAGTATGTGGAAGTTTTTCAGGAGTCATCTGAGCTTCCTCCGAACCGCCAGTACAATCATCGGATAATGCTGAAGGAAGGAATTGAGACCATCAATGTCTAACCGTATAGATACTCAGGGATACATAAAGATATAATCGAACAATCAATTCAGGATCTTATTAGGCAAGGTTTTATTCGACATGATTACAAGCCGTATACGTCGCCAATGGTTTTAGTAAAGAGGAATGATAATTCATGGAGGATGTGCATGGATTACAGAGAGTTGAACAAACACACGATGAAAGAAAATTTTTTGATACCGTTGATTGATGAACTGTTAGACGAGTTGCACGGGGCTAGTTGGTTCACTAAATTAGATATATGCTCCAAATACCATCAAATCTGAATGCAGCTGCAAGATATGTCGAAAACTGCCTTCAGGACACATGAAGGTCACTACAAGTTCCTCATCATGCTGTTCGGTCTAAAAAATGCTCCTTTAACATTTCAAAGGCTGATGAATGAGCTATTCAAACCATATCTGTGCCATTTTATTATGGTCTTCTTCAACGATATCTTGATATAAAGTCCGTCATTACAACTGCACATTCAACATATTTCAATAGCAATAGAGACACTGAGGAGGAATCAATTATTCTTAAAAGGTAATAAGTGTGTGTTTGGGGCAAAACAAATTAAGGATTTAGGTTATACAATTTCAGAGATGGGGGTTACCACCGATTACCAAGAGGTTAAAATGATTAAAGAGTAGTTGGAACCCAAAAGGATTAAGGACCTTAGAGGATTCCTAGGAATTACAGGGTATTATCAGAGATTCATTAAAGGATATGGATTGTAGCGCCCCCTTACCATAGAGTATCCACCGGGACGCCGGTAGGTCATTACGGTGCATATCCTACGACAAGAGACCACTACTGACAACTACCACTAAACTCCTCATGGCATCACAATCATAGAGCAGTACAAAGAAATTGACCACTTTTTAAAACCAAACTGGATTCCGTTTCGTTTACTTAAAATTCAGAAATTTACAAACTGTCAGTATTTTCAGTCTACACATGTTCCAAAACACTGCACACTAAGTATCA
>JANZLD010000235.1:16574530-16593422 GCA_026413575.1 Erythroxylum carthagenense | reverse complement strand
CGTAGATAGGTATTTTATAACATATTGTCAAAAGTGTTACTGTCTAGTGTTACTGTATGTCATTTTTGTTGTAGTGTGCGGAAATAATGATGATGTCAGTAATGTGGTTATGTGGTGAATCATTGGATGAGATTAAAAACAGTTGGGAAGAGGATTGCGTGATGCAAAAAATAATTAGTAAATTGAGAAATGGCACATTGAAGTCTAGTGTGTATCAGTGGAAAAATAAACTATTTAGGTGGAAAGATTGTTTCGTGGTAGGTGATAACAAAGCATTGAGGCAACAGATAATCGAAATTAGCCATGATGAGGTGATGGGTGATCATTCTAGGGTGATGGAGACAACAAAAAAAATACAAAATATGTTTTTTTGGAAGGGATTGGCAAGAGATGTGCGAAGATATGTCCAAAATTGCATAAATTGTCAAGAAAACAAATATGAAAATTCATCGTATCTAGGACTGCTGCAACCGATTAAAATTTTGGAGGGAAGCTGGAGGGAGGTCAATATTGATTTCATTGAAGGACTATCTGTATTTAAACACTACAAGAAAATAAGGAATTAGTGATAAAGTTTTGAGTTTGCTAACGGAATATTACCGTCGGCAAATTTTGTCTTTAAATTTTTAACCTATACGTTGTCGTCTACTTCTGCTTGAATGTTATCAACTAAACATTGCTCTTTCATCAACATTTGCAAATCAACCCTACAACTTTTGTCCTCACTTTTAGCAGTGTCCTTGGATGAGAAACTTTTCTGGACTCAGCATTATTTTCTTTCTGTCCTTTTCCCTAAGTCTTAAAATTGTAAGTAAAAATCCCAACCTTTTTTACCTATTAAATTAGTTTTAAGACCAAGAATGAGACTTTTTGCTACTATAGGATGCTCAAGGTAGACATGCAATAAAGGGCTTTTCGGTTTGGTTTTCCTTATTCATCTTTAAAAAGGACATCTACTACATATTCCCTTTAGTAGTTGCTAGCCTAGCCTTGTTTCCTTTTATTTTTTCGTAAAAGAGGAAATCAATTGTAATCAAAATAGATAACCATGTGCTTAATGGGTGATTCCTATCTTTTCTTCCCATGTCTAAGTACCTAGAATCCAATCAATAATCTTAGAATCCAATCAATAATCTTGGAGACAAAAGACAAGTATTAGAGGTTAAGCTGACAGAGGTTACATCAAATCCGTCCCATTATCAACAATTGCTTTTAGCTTTCTAAGTTGGTATAGCTAGATAAAACTAACTTAGGACGGGGAATTCTTGTTGAAAACAATGTCTTATGTGGCCTTCCATAAAACCATCAAGCCATCCTAGGACTTCATCGAAAGATATACATAAAGGAAGTGATTAATTATGATTTCTTTGAGGATATAATGTGTATGAATAAATTTAACTCATAACGTTCTTATATAAATCCTAACATTTATAAAACACTTAAAGTAAATTATATAGATAAAGCATATGTTTTCAATTTATAAAGCAAGAAAAAAACATCTACAAAATCCAACTTTAATAGATAAGGTATTTTTCCTTTATAATGATAATTAAACTTTCATTCCTATTCAATATTCTTATCCATTGCTCGATTAAGAGCTTCAATACACATAGTAGAGATATGGGGAGATGATGGTGCCCTTAACTTTATTAAAGAGTTGAGTTAGTTCTTTATTGACCAAAACACTAAAAGATACTGTTATCATATATTGCTATAACCATCTAATGAAAGAAGAGGGAAGTCTAAAATATGTTAAGATGTTAAAGATGAAGCTCTAAACTAACTAAATCAAAAGCTATAGAATAATATATTTTCAAAGTACAACTTTTGATATATTTCTTCTTATGGAAATTCTTGAAAATTCCTAACTTAATAAGATATTGTCCCCAATATTGTGATAGCTAAGGGGTAAACAATTATCAAAACAATTGAAGAAGGAATGTCTGATAGCTAAGGGGTAAACAATTGTCAAAACTATTGAAGAAATTAACTAATTGGTGTACATATATACATATTAACTTGCCTATTAACTTATCGCTATATTATGTGGACTTTTTGAGTGAAGACAAGCATAGTTGATGTCCTTCATTATAGCACTCATTGATCTATCCTTCTCTTGACTTTCAATGATAAAGATATCCTCTATGTTTCAACCCAGTAGTCAATTCTTTAATATTTACCACCTTTAAATCAATATTGCTCACCATTGATCCTAACATATTCGTTTTATATGATTGTTTTAATATATACCGCTTTCTAAACTGTGAATAATTTTCTTCTTGATTGTGGGAACTCATTTGATGGCAGTATTTTCTATTTTAAAGGAGATTGAAGAGTTCAGGAAGAACCTTCTATGTGTTGGTTGAGGAAAGTAATTTTGTTAATTACTATGTTTTTGTGAACTTAGTTTAATTTGGGTATTTGTTTGCAGTTTGAACTTTCCATTTGAACTTGTTGCATTTTTAATGCAAATGGCCTGCACCAACTAAAACTTGTTTGTGGTATGAACTTTGGTTTATCAATAAATTAATATAGGATGAGTTTGACTTATATTATACTTCTAATTATCTTAATTATGTCAATTCGTTATTTCATTGATGCTCTCTGAAATTATTTGCTTTTGTTTACTTTTCATTACGAATTTTTACACGCATCTTTTTAAATTTGTATATATTAAAATAATTTATCAAAATAAGTATTCATATTTTTATGAATACTTATTATATTTGGCACTAGTACATATTTAATATAGGTTAAATATCAAACTTCTATCATTAATTCTCTTCTAGCATATATGATTACAAACAAACAAAATCGATCTTTAGTTTAAAAATAATTTTAATCTTAACCCGTAAACCTGAACTCGTAACTCGTGATGGAGCTCCGTATGGCTTATCGATGAAAAATACCAGGATCTTAGGAGTCATAACGAGAACTTGTTCTTTTGATTCATAAGTCTTACCTTAGATGTTTTGTAATCTTTGGCGAACATGAATGATACTAACTATGGAATCACTATTTTAAATTAACAGTTTTGCATAAATAAGTAATGTTAATAGATCTTGGATGTATAGACGATTAACATCTGATGGCTTCATTAATCTTGAGTTTGTTGAAGGAGTTGAAGCGTTTATTCATGATGCATATTCTCAACCTGCATATATAGATGGGCCAAAGTTCAGATGTCTATGTAAAAAGTGCAAACACATCCATTTCCTTCCTATTGATGAAGTTAATGGGCATTTGCTGAGAAAAGGGTTTGTCCCCAATTATTAAGAGTGGATACGACATAGGGAACCGTTGATTTGTAGCACTTCAAGAAGTAATCAAGCATAATCGTCTGTGAACTTAAATGAGTTTGAAGAAGGATTGGATTTAGAACAAATTATGTGGATGGAAATGAAAATCCTTACATGCTAATGGTTTAAGATGCAGCTGGTTATATCTTTGAGGAAAATACGAAAAATCTTAAAGAAGAACCAAACCCACATGCAAAACAGTTTTTTGACTTACTATAGTCAACTGACTAAGAATTATGACCAAATTGTGAGACAGTGACCCAATTGTCTTCAATTGCTTGAATATTGAACATAAAGTCTGAAGGGCATATTTCAGATCGTAATTGTGATAAAATTCTTGAATGGTGCAATACACAAGACTGATATACGACCGCATTATATTTCTGACCAAATATGGAGTCATTGGCAGCAACATTAGACATCACCTGAGGCAATGTCCATCTCAGAGCATAACTCGACCAACAGACGTGGAGGACTAGGGGTAGAGAGTCTTCTCATATATACGGGAGGATCAATTACCCACCACAAGCATGCAGAGAGACTTGTAAGTATCTAAACTTTACACTTATATTCTAATTATTTTACTTTGTTATATTTCAATTTAAATTGATGTGTGAATGTTGGAATAAAAATATATATATTATGGATAATGATAATGGTATAAATGTCTGGTGTCATATATGGCTATATTGAGTTATTTTATTTGTTCAACAGAAGATAAATAGCCTAAAAATAGATGAAACCCTGTCAAAATTTTATAAATTCTAGTTCACATATAACATTTTATTCTTATGGAGGAAAAGTCAATAGGCATGAGGCCTACATCTCATCAGTTGTTTTTGCACACTCACACTAAGAAGCATTACGGTGTGACATTCTTCAACACCCGATGTAAGGAACTGAATATATGTGAAATTTATGCATTAATATTAATTCTTAATAATTACATCTATTAATATAAACATTGCCTAATAGGATCAAATATAAGAAAATATTTAACGACAATCTCAGCACGAACAAGTTGTTGATGAGAATACTTAGACGTATCTTGATGCAATGGGTGGTAGGAACCGTCATGGAAGGATCTTCAGGCTAGGTTTATTTGTGAACACATTTTATTCGCAATCCTCCACGTCCAGTACAACAGTATCAAGTAGACGGTCGCAAACCATTGAATTCAATCAACTTCAGACCACAATAGACATATTGATGGACTACATAGCTCGACTAAGACATAAGGTGGATAAGTTGAAGGTAAGGGGTAGCACCTCAGGGCACCCGCGGTCACCATGACATTAGGATTGTTGAAGTCATTTGTTTTGAACTACAAAGACTTATTATGTATACTATAATCTTTTTATTATCAATTGACATTAGGATTGTTGAAGTCATTTGTTTTGAACTACAAAGACTTATTATGTATACTATAATCTTTTTATTATCAATTAAGATAATTTTAACTTTATATCATCAATCAACTTTCTATAATTTTAACTTTATATCATCAATCAACTTTCTATTTAAACAAATTAAATATATAAACAATCAAAATATTATGCACAGATAATTCATAACTGTTGAAAATATGCATTAATCATAAGATCATGCTATAATCCTTTAATGTCCGGATTAAAAAAAATCTTAATTTTCTTTACTGACATAAAACAAAAGTCTGTCAGTACAATGCACTATATTTACCAATAGAAAACCATAAACCATTGGTAAAATATATGATATTTACCGATAGTTACTCTTTGTTCTGTCAATAATATTGCAAACCATCAGGATTTTTTAAACAGGGTTTACCGATGAAATAACCACTACCATCAGAAAACAATTCCGACAGAATACTATATTCCATAGGTAATTTTACCAACGCTTCACAGCAAATCCATCGACAAATTTTCTGACTGTTATATCCATTCGTCGGTATATTTACCGACGGATACATAATATGTTCATCGTTAAATTTACCTATGACCGTTTTAACGATGCGTTATCCGTCGGTTGATTCCATCAATAATAAAAATTTTCGACATAATCCAAGCATTTTCCATCAGTAATTACCGTCGCTAACCTACAATTTTCTTGTAGTGAAAGGAAAATCGGTGATTCTTGTAGTTGTTGATCAGTTCATTAAGTACTCTCACTTCACTTCGGTAAAAGACCCTTATGCTGCTTGTGAAAATGCGGAATTGTTTCTTAATAATGTGTTTAAATTACATGAGATGCCAGAATCAATTGTCAGCAATAGAGACCTGATTTTCATGAGTAAATTCTAGCAGGAGCTACTTAGATTACAGGGAGTGCAACTCAAATATTCCACTGCCTACCATTAGATCAATAGTCTCTCAGAATCAGTGAACAAAATTTTGGAGACTTATCTGAGGTGTTTCTGCAGTGAAACTCCTCAACCGTGGAGTGAGGGGTTATCACTAACAGGTGGTAGTATAATACCACATATCATCCATCTATTGATTCCACACCTTTTGAGGTGTTATACGACCATCCTCCACCAGTGTACACGTCGTATATAGTGGGGGACTTGAAGGTGCTAAAAGTGACTCGAGTTCTTAAGGACAGAGAAGCAATGATCAACATAACAAAGTTTCATTTACAGAGAGTTTAAAACAGAATGAAACATTATGCAGATGCCAAGCATTCGGAGCTTGAATTTGAAGTTAGGTAAATGATGTTACTCAAGCTTCAATCATATAGGCAACACACTCTACAGAGGAGGAATAAGCAAAAGCTGTCTCCCCCGTATTATGGGTCTTACAAAGTGATGCAAAAAATGAGAAAGATGGCGTATAAACTTGAGCTACCAGCAACCTCCTTGATACACCCTGTGTTTTATGTGTCACAACTGAAGAGAGCACAATTGGATCAGAGTAGAGTCTCAACTTTGCCAGAATTTATCACCCCTGTGGAGTGAATTCCCGTGGCGATACTAGACAGACGCATTGCTAAAAAAATAATAGGGCATTATATAGACGCAACACTGATCAACCAATTTGACCTTGTCAAACAGTTGTTATGATTAGAGATGATTCTTCTCATCTATTAGCTACAGATTAGGTGTTTCAAATTTAAAATACTTATCTGTAAATTAGAGATAGAATACATGTACAGTTGTATTTAAACTCTTGTACTTGCAACACTAAATACAGTCTTTTTCATCATCAATTACTTGATTCTATACATTAACTCAACTGTTAGTGTAATGGTCAGATGGAAGAAATGTTGACGTGACTTGGAATATCTCTTTGATCTCCAGAAATGCTATTCAGAAATCAACTTGGTGGACAAACATGTTAAGGAGCGAGGAATTGTTATGGAGAAGAGCGAGGAAGACGATACGTAATAATAAAAAAGACAGAAATAGTTACAGACGTTAGAAGAAAGACAAAGCACAACGTTTAAATAAAAGATCCAGTGTTATTAAGTTGGACGAGAGACTAGAGTATAATAGGAGTGTATTAAAGCCGAATACTAACAATTAGAACGGCATGAAAATTTTGTATGCATAATTTCTGTTTCTCTCTCTAAATCAATGGATTCTATATTTATCTCTCCCTTTCGATGTTTTTCTTCTCACTCTTCTAACAAAATCGTAAAAACTTATACACGTTCTGTTATCTATTTTGAGTCTACTACATAATTTTATTTACCTCTATTAATAAGATATAGGTTTATTATATAAAATATTGCATTATACAGTTTGCCCGCACTCAAAGATAGCCGGTGACATGAAAGTATTCCTACTACATATTCTTATGTATCTTTAGCTGTAGTGGTGGTGGTGGCTCCAGTTCAGACCGCTTGTTTTGCTTCTGTTTACATACAGTGTTCAATGTTTCCTTGTATGCTAATAGCTATGACAGGGAAAACCAGTCAATTCCATATTGTTTCTTCTATGCAAAATCCTCCCTACTTTTCCGCTAGTTAATATGTATCATCAAAACATAATCCCTTTATTCTGATAATGTTTCGACATCAATTTCTCTACGGCCAAACCCACCTTCACTCATCGGGAATATTTTGGGTCTCTTTTCGTCTCTGACACTTTATTTTCATCCTAATAAGCCACTGGATCCATAAGGGGAAAAGCTGATTGGACTACTCACCGTACTGCGCTGGTCAGGTTCAAAGTGTAACATCAATAAGCGATCACTCTTTACAATGGTCGACTGTGTAATCCAAACCATTGTGACAGGCATAAAAGTCACAACCACATAGGTATATTCAAGCAATAGGACAGGTCCTCAGCTCGACAGAAAGGACATGCTTAGCTATACAGGCATACAGAACTTGCTGTAAATTGTTCTTTTTGGTGTATAAAAGATCCCAAACTGATACCAAACTACGACACTTTAAAGCCCTTCATGTACCTGAAATTATATTAGTATGGAGTTCTACTTTTTAAGTCCACATAAGTACTCTCTGGTAACCATAATATTGAATAGCAGATTTTAGTGAAAATTGTAAAGTTGTTTATGATCCTCAGACTGGGTTTTTTTTTAATGTAAAAGCAATTGATCATATAACCCTAAATAGTTTTTACAAACAATTGACCCTTAATTGTGTCTCGATTGCAAAAATACAAAAATATTGATGATTTATATGTGTATGGTCTTTAAAACTATTTTGATATGCTTGAAATTAGTATTTAAACATTAATATATTAGTAAGATACTATTGTTAGTTGTTTTGGTTTGCAAGTTTGAGCCATTTGCTAATTATTGAGTCGTGATTTACGAATTTTCTAAGCCTTGATCTCCATTCAAAAGGAAACAAGCATAGAATAAAAACGAATGCGAATGCCAAAGCATAATAAATTTTCATGTATTCCAACGCTGTAACTGTATATGTGCATGCTTGCGTGTGAACAATGACCACACATGACTTCAAGAAATGCCATCACTATCAAGGTTTCATACTCATCTGTCGTGGAAAGCAATGTATTAACCAAAATTTACTGTTGAAAATGATTATGCCTGCATGAACAACAGATTTAATTTCCTAAAAGTTAATTTCTCCCTGTGTTGTGGAAACCACATTATCGGGACACCATGGCAGACTTTCACCTTTTCTTTCCTCAAAGCTTCCATCTTTTTCACAGCTTAGAAATTTTGAACTCTGTTAAAATTCCCTTTGGTGATCGTCGTTCACTCCTTGCCGGCCAAGTGAAGTCGTATTTCTAGTTTAATTAATCATGTGATGTGTGGTGTGAAATTGGAAGAATAAATTGTTAGGACACAAAGGTCCACCATAGTCATGCCTGTTAAAATGTTTGATGTAATTAGTGTGAGTACCAGAAATTTAAAAAGATTCGTAGTAGGGCTGGTACTTTGCATCATACGGGTTTTGGGGACCATTCAAAGCGTCTTCTACACTTCCACTTTCGTCAGGGGCCATATTCTTTGGACTTGACGTTTAAAATACAACTGAGTAGCCTTCACCACAACTTCCATTTTTATTTAAAGAAAACGAAGTCCAAGTTATTCCAAGATAAGATAACTAATTCAATTCTAGATTTAAAATTCTAATACCCTTTTATAGGGTCAGAAATAAAAGTCAAGCATTGAAATATAATTAAACAACTTGCACTCGAAATTGCATAAGACAATTGATTAAGGATGAGAATGAGTGTGTGGCTGAGAGGACATTAGGATTGAATAGATTCAGGGAGTTAGAGATCAGGTCATTGCAGTATGCTTTTGCTTGTTGGACATGCCTTGCCTCTGAAATTGCCATCAACAAACCATTGCTAAATCAGTAGGGGGTAAAGGCCTCAGCTAAAACCAAAATGAAAATGACTATGCAGAACATGATGGTTCTATTTTAGGGGCAACGTGCTTTTTTTGTTTTTACCAAACGGTATGTAAGAGATAGGAATTCAGACTTTCGATCTAATTTTATGGTGTTTTGTTGTGTTCTATGAATCTTAGTCATTCATTTATGTGAGTTTCACGTGAGTCCTGCATAAATAAACGTAGGTCTCATGTAAATATATAGCTGAAATTTATAAGATAGAATAAGATATCATAAAATTAGATAGAAAATATTGTCCTAAGAGACAGAGCCCAACTTATTACTGTAAAACCATGGGAAGATAAAATTAGTATTATAAGAGAAGTGAATATAAGATCAAACGAAAGCGGACAGTGACCTTGAAAGCGATGATCATTAAATGTGATTATGACAAAGTATTTATCTTCTCATCAAGCATTGCCTTTTCCATTTCTGCCGTAGCACTCCACAACTCTTGCTTGCAGCATTTCCAGGCGGTTTGGATGATTTAATTCACTATTCTCGTCTTCTGTTCCTATTATTATTACAAGTACTTTGTACAATATGTACTTGGTTAAATAATGCTATATAGCTTTTTTGACTTGCCCCATCAATAATAGTTTAAACCTGTTGGTTCTATCTTATCTTTTGATTTTTAAAATTTTAAGTTTTAAGTTATAAGTTTTTTTCACTTTTCACAAATTATGCAAATCATAAAAACTGGTTTTTAATTTTTGTTTTTTTTTATGCCATAATCTAAATATATATTATTTAATGTTAATTAATAATAAGAATTATATTTTTAATTTTTATAATTACTTTAAATTTTACTTTGTGGAAAATAGGATCAGGAAAGAGTCAAACCCAAGAGCTTATGTATTGCTAACTTTTCAAAAGACAAATAACCAGGCAAGTTGAGATACTAAAAAGGTTTGAGCTTTACACATCACCTCTCGATGTTAAGAGTGAGTTCATGGATGCTGACCACGTTCTTGTAGATAAGACCTGGGATAGAATTTTGCTTTGTTTCAAATCGTCTACCATTCCATTCTTTCCAAATAGTTTTAACGCACATGCTGATCACAGTCACAACGTGTATGAACTTCGAATCACGTTGAGAAGATAGTCATTGAATCAGTAGGCACTGACCAGATGTAAATTAGTAAAGACAAGTCATAAACAAATTAAATTTTAAATACTATCACAAGTAATTGCTTTATCCTTAAATTATATTTGTAATAGTTTTAGAAAGTTTTCTCTTCATACTCTATAATGGATTTCTTAATTCAACCTTTCAATACAACTCAATTTTTTTTAATAAACACCCAGCTTTCTTTAAGATTACTCTTTATTCTATTATTTTATTTCTTAATTCTTGTTTCTCTTATATTTAAATATTTTCCTAAATCACGTTCGGGAGTCCAGAATTTTATAGTTTTTTTGGTATATTTATGTGTTTTTAATTATGAATTTTATTTCTAAGTTTAACTTGATATCATCCTTTTTATTGTGCGTGCATATGTTCTTCTATCTTCTTAATCAGTCATATGCTCGAAAATATAACAGTAATCCTAAAGGTGACTGATGAATAACAAATTGGTTTGGCCGAAAAAATGATCATAAGATCTTAAAAATTGACCAACTAATCTTCCATACAGTAAAACTCCCTTCATTGGATTCGTAGGTTAACTCTTATTCGTCTTGAATTTCTCAAAATGTGTTGTCTTTTCCTTGGTTAGAAAGATATAAAGATCCAGGACTTGATTATCTTTCCACGACTATGATTGGTGAGGCTTGATGTTGCGTTACAACTGACTGAAAACAATGCGAAAGAAACTTCCTATAAGCAGCCTAATTCAAGATTGGAATTTAGTGAGCTGATCCACTAATCTTCAAAAGGCGCAGGACCTTAAACTTCCTATAATTACCAACGTCATTTGAAGTCATGAATCAATCAATTAGAAGCCGCACAATGAGTGGTGCAGAAACCATGTTTTCCTTCTTGCTTGCTCAAATTATGCGGATATGATGGTTTTGTCCAACGCAGTATGATTTGGAGTTTTCAGCACTTTTCCATGGGTCAGGCGGCCGTCGTGTTCACCACCCTGCCCCTAGACAAATTCGTAAAACTGGGGCTTTTTCACGAGTACGCATATGGTACGGGATAAACTATACTTGGAGGTACCTGCACTGTACGATAGAGATCATAGCATGGAATGTGTTATTAGGTTTCACCCGTCAAGTAATAAAATCTTAAACATTATCTAGATTTTTCTAAATCAATCATTAATTTTTAAAAAATTCTATCAGAAAGTAACTATTCTGTAGGTTTAATAACTAAGGATATGAAATGAACTCTTAGTCCAGAAAGATTAATTCAATCTGTAAATGTTTAAGCTTTTAAACCGATTATATGAGGGATAAGGAGTAGAATCGCAATGCTGTGCTAAAACTCCAACGTCTGTCAGATTGATTAAGCTATGGCTTGCATAATCTTATGCTCAGCATAACATGAGGCTGGGAACATATCATGACCTCATGACTAACAAAGAAAAGACTTGATTACAGAAAAATGAAAATACAGTTAATAATAGCAACCACTAGTTTTTATTAACATTTTTCTTAAATTAATGCACAGCTTAATAATAATTTGTAACCAAATTAAATTGACATGAAAATGAAATTGTAATGTAGCATCGTCACATAACGTACATGTGGTCCAAAATCAAGCGAAAAGCCGTCACGGTGTCAGGTTCGGTGCTCATCTTGCACTGTAAGCAATAATGAGTGGATGGGACTAATCTTAGGAGGCTTAATTGTAGAAATAATGCAAAGGCATTAATCAAATCCATCACTATTTTGTAGGGAAATTATTGACCTAAGTTATGTGTAATTAATGTTGCATGTATATGTTGGTTTGTAAAATAAAAGGCTGAGCGACTATTCCAACTCAGATAACTTTTGTTAGATATCATATGTATTAATTAAAATGGTGTTTTGTGAATCTATCGATAAAGGTAGCAGAAGTAATTATTGGACACTGGATGAAGATTCTTAAGCATCAATTTATACAACAACAGGACTTAGATCAGTATCGAGTGTATTGATGATTCCTAAATTAAGCAAACATGACATCAAGCATCTTCATGCAACTTTGATGTGGCCTCCTTAATTAATCGCAAATGCCAGTCAGTAACGATGGGAGGCTAAGTCCTGTCTACGTTTTTGGCTTTTTGCAATTGTTGCCAAATCAGTACTAATAGTTACATCATTTAAGTGAAGCGAGGTCACATATTTGAACTGTTTTTATAATGTGCAATTATTTAAAATTTGAGATCAGAATTTTCTTTCTCGCAAAAAACTTGTTCAATTCAAGCGATGATTAATCTAGATATGAATAATCTAAACGTATCTTCATATAATTAACACACTCTTAAAATAATTCGTAAATTTAAAAAAAAAAGTTGCATGAATTAAGGCACTTTTCAACACAGCTGGCATGCGAAATCACGTTTGCCTGTACATTAGATAAGTAGATAACTACATCTGACGTGTTAACCAATTGCATTTAAAAGGACGGTTGACATGGTGACCCAGTCGCACTTTCCGGTAGTTTCATTTCGAAATGATAGGTGTACTATTATTCCACATAATATGCCGCTGCCAAAAGCCTAAACTATCACAGAGTAGCTTTCAGCCTTTCACTGTTTTTGGGCCTCATTATTTTGGATCAATTACATAAACTTTTCTTTGATTTATAATTACACTAAATAAATATGTATTATTAGAATTTAGCTTTAAATATTCATCATATTATTATAACTATCATTTTATAAATATAATTATTATACTTAAATACTGTTTTAACTCCTAGTTAATCAAATTGCAATATAATTAAATTATAATGAATAATATTAGGACAGTGGCTTATTTATTAAACCACAGTGATTGTTTTGGACACTTTTCGAAAACAATAATGTCATAGTAGTTTTTTAAGATTATTAAATTTGTTCTTTTTTTAGGTGGACATCATATCATATAAACTCAACTTGGTTAATGTAGAATCCTAATGGGCTCGAATGGAAATGCTTAAGTATTGGATTGGTGATGAACCCACAGTTAACGCTTAAGCGACGGCCATGACCACCCAGCTCTCCGTCTGGGCCTTGTCACCCAAAATGAAAACCCAGAGAGCAGCTTTGTTTGCTTCTGTTATTTTAACATTCTTCCAAACAAGCAGTAATTGGATGGTCTTTTCCCACCCAAAAACGAATGGTAGTACGCGTGTTGGATCCGACCCCAAGCAAATGAT
Source organism: Erythroxylum carthagenense (assembly GCA_026413575.1). Lineage (NCBI taxonomy): Eukaryota > Viridiplantae > Streptophyta > Magnoliopsida > Malpighiales > Erythroxylaceae > Erythroxylum > Erythroxylum carthagenense. Next base: position 16,580,018 of record JANZLD010000235.1, on the reverse strand, counting down.
GGGCTTGTGCTGCTTCAATGGCTTTTCTTTTCTGGATGTGAATGTTCAGGTCCTGCCCTTTAAAGGAGAGATGAGTACGCTTGCACTATCCCAACGCAATCAATTGAATTTGACCAAGGTTGATTTATTCTGTGCGTTAAGTGCCCAATTGTATCAAAGTATTAAATCTTTAATGTCAAATAAAAATAAGAATTAAAGACATTTTTACATATAAACACATACAATCACTTTGCTCGTTTAATCACTGAAGAAGCCACTCATCATCCTTGTTTCAATCATACAGCATTCAATTTTGGCAACTTCGACTTCATATTTTCTTATTACGGTTGCCCTTTTATATGGACGCTTAAACTCATCTACAGAGTTCAAACTCAAGGAGATCAACTTCAGGTTAGAAATTAACATAGGAATGCAGGTAGATTTAACATTATGACTTTGTTCATAAGCTCCTACGCACTGCAGAAGTGTAAAATAAACTAACAATATTAGTGTTAAATAGTTGGAACTCGACTACTGTTAGACTCTTAAGTTCCGCGAGAAACTTTGGTGAAAGTTTGAGTTCCCATAATACTTTTGTAACAACTACCATGAGTGAAGTTATAACTAGCTTGTAAGAAGAGTTTCACAATTGTTGTCCCATACAAAATTAGCTGTATTCATCGAAGAAACTATAGATAGAGAAGAAGAACAGAGAAAGTCTTCTGTTTTCTGTTTTCTGTTTTTTTTTTAAATGTGTATCGTCAAATGTATAAGAGAGTATTTATGAACAATGAATCAAACTAAATAAGGAAGAGCCCCCGGCCTAATTTTATATATAACTAGTTGACTATTAAATACTAGAATAGCCCAAAACTCGCAATGTATATCACTAATAAGATATCTCAAGAGTGAATGTTCCGTATCAAAAAAAGAGAACAAAAGACTAATATATAAGTTTAGTAGGTTATTCCACCTATTGTCAATTAATTTTGGGATAAAATCTCACTTAGGCTTATGTGTAGTCTAACTTTCTTCTTCATGTGAGCCTGTAACTTATTACAAATTTAACATGATATCAGAGCTAATAAAAATCTTGGCCTACTGTTTGCTGTGAAAGGGAACCCATCATTTAAGCAACTGCAGAAGGATTTGAAGTCTACATAGAACAAGTAGCTCAGCAGTATTGTTTGCCCCAAAGGGGACCTATTTGAACTCAATCAGAAGTCCAACCTTGATGAGGATTATTTATATACCTCTTCAGATAGTCTAAGTAAAAAAGGACTCACTTGTGAGGGGAAGTATCGAGAATAACCACAAGTGAGTGTATCACAATAAAGAAAGAGGAGAAAGAAGATTAATATATAAGCTCAGTGGACTACTTTACTTACTGTAAATTGATTTTAGGATAGAAATTTACTAAAATTTGTGCCTAATCTAACTTTTGCCCTCGTAACGACTCGTCGGTCTATTGCAAATTTAACAACGACAAAAAAGCTCAAGATACTAGAGTCTTTCATCTGGAACGGCTGATGAAGAAAGGACCTAAGAACATAGATATCATCATCAGTTATTATCTTTATCAGTGAAGAAACCAACTAGAGGGTTTGTGCATTTCAAAGCTACTGCTTTTAGCATTGTCATCTTCCGAGTAAGCAGGAGGAATGTAGCATAACTTATCTTGAGGAGAGTCATCACCTAGTACCAGGTGGTTTTCCCAGTAGGAGCAAGAGGAGGCTGGTCTTAGTTAGGGATTCAAGGTTTTTTTCGCTAGTGGTAAGCAAGGAATTTGGGTTTCCAAGGGTGTTGGTAAAAGGTTTGCTTAGTAGTGGAAAAATGGCAGAGGATGACAGTTGAGGAGGAGCCTCTTCCTCGATGTGATTCTCTGAACTATTAGTAAACATACTAAAAGATGGAGTGAGAAAATACAAATGAGAGTGTTATTAAAAACAGTAAAAATGCATTAAGGTTAAGACGACAACAAAAGCAACAGAGTACATAAGTAAGTGAAATCAAAGGACAAAAAAAAAACAAAGAAGAGTAGATCTAAAAGAGAGGATGGAGATTGATCAGGACATAAGAAACCTAAATTCTAAAGAGAAGTTACAGCTACATCTCACTTAAATTCAACAAGGAAAATAAGTGTTAATTAAACAAAATAATGGGTCAACTTAAAATTTTTAAAATTAACAATTTAATTTTACATTACACTCCTAGTTTTGGAAAAGAAATTATTTTTATAAATATATATAAATGAAATTCTTTTATTATTCATTAAATTATTAAGTGTTTGTTTGTTTTTAGTTATTTATTTTAATATAATCATTCTATTTAAATTTTATTATATATCCTCTTATTTTATAAATATTATCCTAATATAATACTCTTATTTAAATTTTATCATATATCCTCTTATCATATAACCTTATTTTTAAAATATATATTTAAATATAATCCTGCTATTTAATTTTTATATATCCTCATATTTTATAATATAATTTTAAATTTGTGAGGACATATTCAAAAAACTGAGTTTGGAGAACCCTTTTTAGTAATGGATAAAAGATGGCATTGTAATTTTTTAAAAATAATTTTATTAATACCAAATTATTTTAAAATACTTCATAATAGCAGCATATTTTTAAAAGGATTTTATACTAAGTTTATGTAGAATTATTTTAATGTCTATTATTACGCGATTGGCTTTTAAATATGTAATAATGCCTATATAATTACAATATGAGTTTAAAAACTAAGAAAAAAAACATACAATTTTAGTGTTTTTAATGCTAAAAGGTATTTGATTTCATTATTTTTTAACAATAAGAGTGTTTTTAAAATGAGTATAGAGAGAAAGTTTGGATATTTTTACCCTAATTCATATTGACTTGAACTATTAATTAATCTTAAATTGTTGATAAATTTTGGTGAAATGGTTTTAGTAAATTAAAAGAGAAAACGAGTATTGTTGTATGAAAATATTAAAGTCTCTTAAGTCGTTGTAAAGCAAATTTAAATAAAACTACCGTGCTTGTAAATTTTAAAATAGGAAATAGGAAAAAAAAAAATTATTACAGTTAACCTTGGATGACAGCGATACCCATCCTTAGTCGGTTAATTCTAAATAGTTCTCAAACGAAAATTGCAAGCTTCTTCGATTGATTAAGATGACTGAGGTGACAGGACAGGACAAAATCCGATGAAGTTGACATAAATACGATAAAGACAACATCACTACGCACCCAATGGATCATTTTAATGAAAGCAGAATACTTGGCCAAAGTGAATAATCATAGTCATCACATGGAGACTATCTTCAAGGATTGATCTCACTGATTCCCCACTCTCATCTAATGTGACTCAGAAAAAGTCTCTAAAGTGTGAAAATGAGTTTTTGATATATATAAAACATTTTTAAATTCTATAAACGTAAGGGATTTAAAATTTGTAATGTATCATACAATTTGGAAAAAAATCCAACATTTGATCATGGCGGATCTTTATCTAGATTCTAATAATTAGGACCATTTGCGAGTAAACATGATCATCCATAGGCGTCGTTGTTAAAGGTCTAAAAATATACAAATATATTTTTAGACCTTTGGTCCAAAAACATACAAATATATGCCATTAACCCTGAATAGTGGAAGGCTAAAGATGGCTGTTCTCAGCCACCACGTCTCTGCAAATTATTTCAATGCTTGTCCGCTAGGAGATATATTTGGAGGTATGGAGCTGAATAAGAAGCAGAGCAATTAGTTTAGCATCTCGTGAACTATGAGGGCAACCAATCCTAAGGGCATCACGCTTTGTCTTATTCCAGTTAGATGTATTTTGTTCGCAAACCAACAGTGATCTCTAGTCTTTTCATTTCACGGGTTGCTTATTCTCCTTTGATACATCCAATGCGTTACCATTTCAAGCCAAACAATTCATCCTCACATTATGTTCACAATTGAATGGTTGAGAATGAGTGGCTCTTACCGTCTCCAGGTTCTCACATGCACACCAAGCTCGCTATGCACTGAGCGAGTGATGAGTTAATTGAGTGGAGCCTCAGCATCGTATTATGTGTCATTCGTATGTCTCATCGTACAAAAACACGCAAACATGTATGTGAACACGCAATGCTATCATATTCACATGGAGCCATTCCATTAAAAAACATTACCAAAAAAGATTTATTCCTTTCAAGTCCGTCAGAATATGTACAATTCATTCGAGTTCCTGATGTGTTTCACAAAGATAATAAAGAAGGAGTGCATTTTGATCCATTTAAGAAGGCAACCAGCAAGTTCATTTTTTTAGTACCTACTCCTTTTCCTAAGGATAAAGAATTTGTTTCGAATTATTTAGGAGAAAAAGAAATTAAAAATGGATGCAGAAAGTAGAAGATAATGGCCCCTCCCCCACTATTATTAGGCGTTCGGTGGTTTGGCCTTAAGGGTCAAAAGTTGGTGAAAGAAAAGAAAAAAAGAAAACCATAGGATGTGACTTTATAACCAATTAACTGACTTTCTCTAGGTTATTCAATAATCATCATTAGGGTCTAAAGTATTCGCAAATAACGGATGCTCACATGTGGTTGTTTGCTCTATGCTAAACAAAACATCAGTATTGTATACTATGCAATTGTAGACACAATAATCATGCTTAGCCTAGCTAGCATACTACCCCACTCCAGCTCTTGCCTACATCATTAAAGTAAGTTGTCCCAAGTAATTTCATTGAATTAACTTTAACACACAACAGTTAATTATTGTTTTTTATTAATTCAAAGTAAGGAACCAAGATTAATTAATTTTATTATACTAATTAAAATGGAGGAAATCAACAATTTCAAAGAACAACCTCTCCCTTTAAAAAAAGTTAACGGTGTAAAGTAACACCACTTAATTAAACTCAAATGTCATGATTAATTGCACAAAATGTACTCAAATAATTCATGTTATATTTATGTAGTATCATGACTATCTTCTATTAATGCAAGTGTCTAGCTAACAGGTCATTTGGAAACTTTTGAATTAAATTCATTGACAAATTAGATTTAATTACATTTATAGAATTTAATTAAATTTGATTTACACTGTTTGAAATAAATCTATAGATATTATAATTGAATTCAATCACATTATTTGGAACACAATAAAAATGAATTCAACTACATTTTTTTATCCTTAACTAAAAATAGTATGTAATCAATGTATATGTATTTTATACTAATTTATATATTTATAATATGTATATTTAGAAATTTTTTAATATTTTAAAAAGAATTGGTTGTTCAATTGAATTCATAAAGAAAGTGAAATTCAATTACGTGGTTGAATTCAAATCATCTCTTTTTGAACATTCAAAACACACGAATTGAATTCAATTACATAAAATTAATGAATTGAATCTAATTTATTGGTTTCCAAATTGTCTGTAAATACTTTTAACATAATCTAAAATAACAACTTAAATTTATATCACTAAAAGGCATGTGTTTAAAACCAAAAAAACTACTAGA
>JANZLD010000235.1:16468694-16482892 GCA_026413575.1 Erythroxylum carthagenense | reverse complement strand
CGAAGCACCCCTTATAAGGGTGTGGATACCTTCCCCTTGCAGACGCGTTTTCCATGCCCTAACGCACCGGATCCCATTAGAACTCCGAAGTTAAACGTGTTAGGGCCAGAGTAGTACCAGGATGGGTGACCACCTGGGAAGTCCTGTGGAAAAGTAAAACCGTGAGGGTGTGAGGCCCTAGAGGCCGAAGCCCAAAGCGGACAATATCTGCAAGCGGGTGGGCGCGAGGCCCAAGAGGCCGAGGTCCTTTAGAAGACGCGAGGCCCGAAAGGCCGAGGTCCTACATATCTAGTGATTACTCGGTCAAGGAAAAATTTCTTACCACCTACTTGCACTTTTTATGTACATATAACAAAACCCATAAGTTTCTCTACTACCTCAAAAGATCCATTACGATAAGCTAATATGCAAGAAGAGTTTAATACACTCATGGTCAATCAAATGTTAGAGTTAGTTCCTTCCTCTCAACCCTTTAATTTTGTCAGATGCAAATATGTTTATCTTATCAAACAAAAACCTAATAGAACTATTGGATGATACAAGGGATGCTTTGTTGCTAAAAGATTCAATTAAAAAGTAAGCATTGACTATAATGACCTTTAGCCCTATTATTCACCTTACATTTAGCCCTATTATCCACCTTACAAAAATATATCTCGTCTTAAGAATTTCTATGACAAAGAGCTGGTCCATTCATCAACTTGATGTGTTAAGCACCTTTATTTATAGAGCCTTTGTCAAAAGAGTTCATATAGTCCAACCACCTGGGTTTGTCAACAAATAATTCCCACATCATGTTGACTTTCTTCGAAAATCACTTTGCAGATTGAAATAAGATCTTTGAAGTTAATTTTTATGTCTCAAAGATACACTTCTTACCTTTGGCTTTTAAGCCTCTTAGACTAAATCCTACACTTTTTTATTATTAATACTCATAAAGACCATTTGTTCTATCTAATTTATGTTGATGATATGTGTTTAAAGGTACTAACTCTAGAGAAATTTAGGATTTCATTCGTGCTCTTCAAGCTCGTTTCACCATCAAGGACCTTGGTGATCTCCACTTCTCCTTAGAGTTAAAGCAAACTTCACCAATAAAGGATTAGTTATCAATCAACATAAGTAATTCGATATCTTCTTACATGCACAAATTGATAAAGATAAATAAATTCCATATCTATTATAACCATTATTATTTGGTTTGTAACATATTGTGTATCTAGTTTGATACTTATCCTATAGTTTAAATAGACATTATACAGACTTATCCTACCCTACAGTTTAGATAGACATTATACAAACTTATTATACCATTTTGTAAACTCTTATAAACTTTATATATGTATCTTATACTCAACATGAATAATGTGTATTTGCCTTTCTAAATATATTTTATATGGTATTAGAGCTTTTTGTGGTCTAACAACCTAAGAAGCTACAATGTCCACTGAGGGAACTCTAGTCGCTTATTCTTTTTCTTTATTAACTACTTCTCATTTTTTAGCTCTTCCAAACATTACACATTAGTTGTTTATCAAATTAGATTCCCCCAATTATCTCATTTGGAAGGCACAACTTCTACCTCTTTTTACATAGTTATGATTTAGTAAAATTTATTGATGGCACCTACATGGCACCATCTTAACAAATTAATGATCAATCAAATCCAGCTTATCTTAACTAGTATAAACATGATCTATCAGTTCTTAGCTGGATCATTGGCTCTATCAGCAAGAGCTTTATTCCTCATATTGTTAGTTTCTAGCTCTTAAGCAACATGGCAAAAATTAGCCAAAACTTATGCTTTGGGTTCTGAGGCCCATGTGCAAACCACTAAACAAATTCTTTAAGCTAATAAAGGAACTAATGAATCTATTGCTTAGCATACTCAACAAACAAAAGGAATGTTTGATCAATTAGTATAACGTAATCGTCTTATCATGAAGGATGATTTAGTTCAAGTTGTTATTAATGGTTTAGGTCCAACATTTAGATGCAGTTTATTTTCATGATTTATATGGATTATTGCTTAGTGAAGAGAAGAATCTTGCTACTAAAATAGATGCAAAAAAACTTATATAACCTATGACTCACTATGTGAATTTATCTCGTGGTAGAGGAAGAAACTAATTGATTAAGTGTGGCAAAGGATGTTCCAATATTAGTACCTCTTCTGAAGGAAATTTTAGATCTCAATATGAGCTTCCTCATAATTTTTACATAACTCACAATTAGGTGGACAATATTCAGTGCCATAATTGTTACGGGTTTGGTCATATCTTTAGGAAATGTCCTTCACTAAATTGTAAAGCTATCAACCCATGATCACTATGTAACCTTAATCTTAGATCCTGAACACTGGAGCAACTCACAATCTTACTCTTGATTTAGAAATCTTACCATTCATAATGAGTATCATGGTCCTGAAGCAATCAAAATTGACAATGGTAAATTCCTTCCCATCTCTCATGCTGCTCCATCTTCTTATCAATCTGTGAATAATTCTTTTTAGCTTTATAACGTTTTAACTGTTCCTTCTTCTTGTCAAAATTTATTATCTATTTTTTCTTTTACTAATGCCAATAGCATTTCTATTGAATTCTTCCCCAATTATTTCATGATTAAGGATATATATCTAGATGAAGGAGCTCCTTCATTTAGGCTAGAATGATAATGGTCTTTACTTTATGCTCTTAGAACACATTCGACAACCTTGTCGTCTAGTTATCGTAATGACTTTCACTTTGGAGCAGTGGTATTCATGTTTGGGATGTGAAAATTATCAAACAGTTTGGCAAGCTCTTTAATAAAATAAAATTCCTTTTATTTCTCTTAATAAATTGAATATTTATCATGCTTGCAGTGTTAGTAAGATTTATAAGTTGCCTTTTTCAATCTCCAATTTTAAAGCTAACGGTCCACTTGATTTAATTTGTTTTGATTTTTGGGCCATTGTTAAGTCAAGAAGATTTTACTTCTATTAATTTAGATGATAATCAAATAATAATAATCTTAGAAGTGTGTGAACTGTTTTGATAAGTTTGTTAAGTGCGCAGAAAAATATAACTGATATATGGTCAACATCAAAGGATACATGGTCAACACTAGAAGATATAGAAAGTCAACACCAAAAAATATAGAAAGTTAATACTAGAAGATACATGGTCAAACCCAGAAGACATTTTAAACTCAAGACGAACGATGCAAGAAGGTCAAACTATAGAAAGTTACCGTAAGAAGATACACATCATCATAAGAAGATGCATATCATTCTTATTGATTTGTTGATTAAAAGATACATATCATTCTTATTGATTTGTTGATTAAACTTGAAGAGTATTTTATTTTAACTCTTTGGTTGATGTTAAAAAGTTGTATTTTTTTAGAGTCCTCATAAAAGAATCGTTGTAATAGGGTGTTTTAACTAGTTTATGAAACTTGTCCTCGAATCACGTTTATTTTTAGGGAGTAATTATGTAGTTATCAATTTAATAAATTTTTATGGTTATATAGATAAATTACTCTCGGATATTCATGATTTTTATAGAGATAGTTTAGTTGATAATAATTATGATGATGATGACTGATCTCCCATTTATTTATTCCTTTCATGAACTTGAGGACACGACGGACCTAATCTCTGCAACGATCGAACCAATGGCAAAGTTGCATTGCCAAATGCCAACTACGGCAATTGCACGGCCAGAAACAATTTTGCAAAAAAAATCTCTGTCCTTGTCATTGGAGTCATATGTTTACATGAGTACGAGGAGTTGATGGGACTTGGGAGAATTGTCCTATGCAACGCGTCTGAAGTTGTTGTGGAAGCTTCGAGCCGAGCATGCAAATTTCATTTGATGAGTAACATACTGTTCATGGGCAACATTTTAGGTTGATTTTATCTACATGGTTTTAGTTGGATTGGACCGCAATCCACTACGGCAAGTGCGTGGCCACAAATAATTTTGCAAAAAAATCTCTGTTCGACCGAAGTTATCTTTTGATATTGTTGTGCTAAACTGAGCATTAATTATTGTACTTTTTGACTAAGTTTTTATGTTGAAAGCTAGATGGAATCCCAGATATCTTTGACCTTCGAGTGTTGAGTGAGTTTCAATCGACATCACACACCGTTATATATGTATCTGGGATTCATCTGAAAACTTTGTCAAATATCAATATTAGCAATTGCAACCGTCAACATGAAAACAGCAGGTTCTTGGTCCTCGGGATTATGCGACTGCTGCTCTGATATGTCCTCATGTAAGTCCTTAAAGAAGCCGTAAAGACTCCAATGTAATTTGAAGGAAGACCAGGTGTCATTGGTTGTGTTTAGGCAAATGGGCCTTATGTTTGATCTTTTTGTAGCTTATATACTAATAATATTTGGTGCAACTATAGGTTGCCTCACTTTTTGGTGCCCCTGTGTCACTTTTGGAAGGATTGCTGAAATTGTCGACCAAGGAACAACCAGTTAGTATACTTCACTTCACGCTTATTAATATTTAAGAATATTTGAAATGAAAATCTTCAAACGAAAAAACCCGATCAGCTTGTGTGTGGCTGTAACACAAATGCCTTACTTTGCCAGGTTGTCCTGCAAGTGGAGCAATCTATGCTCTGCTTGCATGTATCACCGGTTGCGCCTGCCTTTACTCATGCACGTATCGCTCCAGAATGAGGAAAGTGTACATGCTAAAGGAGAGTCCTTGTAACGACTGCCTAATCCACTGGTGTTGCCACACCTGTGCCCTTTGTCAAGAGTACAGGGAGCTCAAAAACCGTGGCTTTGATATGTCTCTCGGTAAATCCCTCAGGATGATCACCTTTTTTTTTTTTGTTTTGTTTTCCAATTGCATGCATATGCATATACATAGTTTGAAAATACAGTATCGGATCCTTAACGTCAGCCTTTTCTCAGAAGTAGTGTGCATGATCTAGATATATGCTCTACTCAACCTTAACAACATTAATTCTTGTGATCATTGTGAGTGTTTCCTTCTTTCATGCAATGTCAAAGTGGATTTTTACGTTTTTTACTTCCATGTCAAGAACAAGTTCAGCCAAAAAGCTTAAATGATTTGGTAAAGAAATTTAGGAATGATTTACATATGTTAATTTGAACTGGAAAATTGCAAAGGTTGGGAGGGAAATGTGCGCAGACAAAACCAGGGAGCGGGAAGTATGGCTCCACCATCAGTGCAGGCGTTTGGTGAGAAATAGAATCAATTCTACCGAGCCATATCTGCATTTCGTTCTGTATCATTTTCGTCAATAGATTTGTTGAAATAATAAGTTGGGAGTGTTTGCATCACTATTATATTTTATATATGCTCGTAATCTCAGTCACTAATGTACTTGTGCTTGTAGCTGCATTGTACTATGAATTATGGGATAATTATCTAATTCTGTTCGTATTTCTAATTGTCTTGTCTTCTCCTAGCTATGCGGGTATGTAATTGTCACACCCGAATTGTGGAAAAGTTGATGTGAATATTGCCACACTTCATATCATGGATCACTCTAGATAATATATACTTACAAACGAGATAAACTAGACACAAGTAGATGGTGTTATTGTTACTATAGCTGGTACAAATTACACATATTAACATAGTTATCTTTAGACTTATCACCATCTTGCGAGTTGAATGGCGAGAGAACCAACCCTCAATTTGGAACAAAGCAGTTGAAACTTGGCTTTCGGTGGAGCTATAGTCAAAAGGTGCATAATATGATCCTCAGTGGATATGTATCACTGATAATTCAGCCTTTGACAACTTAATTTGTCCCTTATAAAATGAAAATCAATCTCAAGATGTTTACACCGTGAGTGAAAAATAGCCGATAGTACTGAGCATAAACAAGCTAACATGTAAGAAATTGCAGCCATTGAATTTCAGCTACCTCTTTGAAAGAGGGAGATAATTAATGTGTGTTTCTTGTGAGAACCATGTGAAATTCTTGTTGCGTGTGGTGTTCTTTCAATCATTTAAAATACCACTGCGGTCGTCATCACTATAAGTTGAAACTTACTAAACCGGAGGATATGCGAATTAACAAACCATAGTTAATTAGAACAAAGATAACGCAATTTGAATTGCACTGTCGCCCATTATTTATAGTGAAGATAATGCTTCGAAAATGGAAAAGTAGTTATCATATTTATATTTTAGTTATTTAGTATGCTTGAGTTAATTAGTGAAAGTCATTAAACCTAGGATTCATAATTATCAACACATTCATTAATTCTATCGTTTAATTATTTCTATAAATAAGTAGCAAAATAGACTGTCTCATATCGAAAAATAAAAGCTTCCATTTTTGTCCTATTTTTTTATTACTCTCATGCTCCAATTAGTTTTGGTATTAAGCCTACAAAAGGAAATATTTTATTTTGTGTTATGGGAATGCTAACTATTTTATGATCTATCTTTTTGTTATAAACACATTAACAATTATTATCAAACATAGTAAAGTAACCACTATCCATCAATTGTGTCACACTTAACAAATTATGAGCTAAATCAGGAATATATTGTACATGATAGAGTAGTTCTATATTATTGTGGGAGGTTCTGATGACAATTATAGCTTTTCCTTCCACGTGCATTAGCTTACTGTTGATAAGGATATCTATTACCTGATACTTGATAAGGATCTCATTTGATATTATTTGTTATAATCTCATATGATATTATTTGTTGTAATCTCTATCTGTTGTAACTGTTTATACTTATCTCTGTCGATTGTATCTATATATACTGTACAGAAGTTTGCTATAAATAACAATCTCTTCATAGCTGATATTGTTCTTATATGGTATCAGAGCCAAAGTAAAGCCTAATAGCTCTCTTGCTCTCGTCTTTTTTATCCAGGTAAACAAATCCATACCAAGTTGTTGTCTGTTCTGGTACACCTCCACTGTCGATGTCCTCTTTAGCAAATGCTGTTACCCAACTACCTATCAAACCCAACTCCACAAATTATTTGTCGTGGCAAGCTCAACTCACACCTTTACTTCACAGCTATGATTTGGCAAAACATGTCGATGGGACTGCAATAGCCCCTTCACGTACCCTTGACAATGATCTACCCAATCTTGATTTTTTATCTTGGTTTCGACGGTACTACTTGTCCTTAGCTGGATTATTGCCTCTATTTCTGAAAGTTTTATTCCACAAGTTATTGGTGCTTCAACTGCACGACAAATATGGCAGAAACTATCTTCTGATTATGCATCTAGTTTTAAAGCACAAAGTAGAACCATTAAGTCCAACTTTTATAGGCTGAAAGAGGACAACACAGAGACTATTGCTACCTATACTCAACTTGCCAAGGCAACGTACAACCAGCTAGCTGCATTACAAAGTCCCGTCTCTGAAGATGATCTTGTTCAGGTTATCACAAATGGCCTTAGTCCTATATATCATCCATTTGTTTGGTCTCTTTAAAACATACTTGATGAGGTTTCATTTGACGATCTATATGGTCTTCTCCTCAGTGAAGAGGCTTCACTTGCCGTTGATTCATCCATTTTTGATATTGCACCAACAGTGCTTTTTGCATCTGGTACTTCAAAAGGACCACGTGGTGGCCATTCATCTTGTGGTGGCACTCGTAACAATTACATTCCTTGCTTATTAGCTGATTATAGTCATTTGACCTGTCATAATCGCAATGGTCTTGGTCATATTGCTCCTTAATGCCCTTTACTAAAATTTCAATGTCATACCAATATTTTACAACCTAAGCTTTCTACCAACCTAGCTACCTCTACGTCCCAATCAAATACTTCCTAGATCTTGAACACTAGAGCCACTCATCACCTTACCCCTGATCTAGAAAATTTAACTATCTACAATCTTTACACTGGTGGTGATGAGATTAAGATTGGAAACGGTAAAACACTCTTAGTCACTCATGTTGGAAGCTCTCTTTGTCAAAATGACTCTCTTAATTTTTCTTTACATGATTTATTGTATATTCCTACTGCAAGTAATAATCTTTTGTCTGTTTCAGCCTTTACTCTTACTAATGATGTTTCCATTGAATTTTTTTCTCATCATTTTGACATCAAGGATATCCGCACGAAGGAGTTACTTCTTGGCGGACCAACTAATAATGGCTTATATTCCATGCTATTTCAACCAATTTCTCCTTCTTCGCTTCCTAAGGTAGCAAATTTAGCCAATCTTTCTCTCTGGCATTCTCGTTTAGGACATGCAAATTTGCATTGTGTTCGTCAAGCTCTCACTCAAGCTAAAATTTCAATGTCTTTCAATAAAATATCAAGCCTTTGTCATGAATGCTCGATTAGTAAGAGTTATAAGTTACCCTTTCCTCAGTCTAGTCATAAAGCTGATGGTCCTTTAGAGATTTGATTTGTTTTTGATTTGTGGTACCCATTGATGGAAAATGTTTTTACGTTTTATTTTATGATCATTTTAGCAAATACTGTTGGATCTATTTTCTTTCTCACAAATCTGAAGTCTTGAATGCTTTCATCAAATTTAAACGTATCGTGGAAAAATTCTTTGGTAGATTTATTAAACAGTTTCAGGCTAACTGGGGTGGTGAATTTTAAGTACTTAATTAATTTCTTAGTGGCAACGGTATTATTCATTGTAGTTCTTGCCAAAAAACACTAGAACAAAATAGGTGTGCTGAACATAAACCAGACATATCGTTGAAACTAGTTTTATCACTTTTACATCATTCTTTTGTTCCCTTGCAATATTGGAATTATGCTTTTGATATTGCGATCTATATCATAAACAGATTACCTACCCCAATTTTACAAAATTGCAATCTATATTACTGTTTATTCCCCACTCATCCAAATTTAAATGAGTTAAAGGTTTTTGGCTCTCTTTGCTACCCTTAGTTGCATCCATATGCTGCAAATAAATTAGCTCCCCAATCCTCCAAATGTTTCTTTATTGGTTTTAGTAAAATTCATAAAGGATATTTTTGTTTGGAGTTATCTACTAGAAAAATTTACACTTCATGATATGTTTTATTTGATGAGCAGGAATTTCCCTTCAAAGAATCTTTAGCTGGACCAAATATTGCCGTCCAAGAGTCATCATCACCAGTACCCTTTTTGTTGCCAACCCATCATCCTACATCTCTTCCCATTGGACCCACCTCAAATTCTACGTACCACCACAGACTTGTATCTCTATCCCTACAACAATCATCCTCTTCTCCTCTGTTGCCATCTATTGGTGTCCCACCATCCTTACTTATATCTCCAGCTCCTTCCCTTCCAACTGATGCTTCACTCGTTAATCACTTACACGGTACACCACCACTACCTTCATCATCTACTACCATCTTTTCTGGTCTTCCTTTGGCTGTTGATATTACATAATATCCTTTGAGTTCCTCCTCATCCTCTCCTCCAATCCATAGACAACACCACATGGTAACTAGATCTATGATTGGTTCTTTGAAACCAAAGGCTTTGACTTCTAAATTTTCCCAACCAGTTGAGCCTAGTTGTTTCTCCAAAGCTTATAAGCAACATGAATGGCGACAGGAAATGGTAGAAGAATATGCGACATTAATGGACAATCACACATGGGATCTCGTTCCTTCTACCAATTATCAAAATCTCATTGGTTGTAAATGGATCTACCGTATTAAATACACAGCAGATGGGCAACTTGATCGATACAAAGCTAGACTCATGTCAAAAGGCTACAACCAATGACCTGGAGTTGATTTCATGAAACGTATAGTCCTGTTATTAAACTAGCAACAGTCCGGCTTATTTTATCTCTTGCTTTGACAAATAATTGGCTAGTTAAAAACTTGATGTGTTGAATGCTTTTCTTCATGGCACCCTAGATGAGGAAGTTTACATGAAACAACCCCAAGGATTTGTCCATCCACATTTTCCACATCATATATGCCGTTTACGCAAGTCAATATATGGATTATGGCAACCACCACGACAATGTTTCTCATGTTTGAAAACTTTCCTTTTACAACTTGGTTTTTAAGGTTCTAAAATAGACACAGTTCTTTTTCAATCAAAATGGTGATACATTATTCTATCTCATTTACGTTGATGATATTCTTTTTATTAGCAACAATACAACAACTATATAATGGATTATCATGCAGCTCAGTTTTGAGTTCAAACTTAAAGATCTTGGTATTCTCTTATATTTTCTTTGGGTTGAAGCTAAGTGGATGTCTGAAGGCCTACTGTTAACCCAACGAAAGTACTTTCATGATCTGTTACAAAAAGCTGATATGCAGGATGCTAATCCTATGTTAACACCTTCTTGCACTACCCTAAAACTTTTAGCTCTTTCTGGTAATTCTGTTCAAGGTTCAACAATGTATAGATCAATTGTTGGTGGTCTACAATATTTGTCTATGACAAGACCTAATATCTCCTTTTCTGTGAATAACGCTTCATAATTCATACATGATCCTCGTGATCAACATTGAAAAGCTATTAAACATATTTTATGTTATTTGAAAGCCACTTCTGATCATGGATTACTTATCAGAAGTCCTCTTCAACTCAGCCTTTTGCCTATAGTGATAGTGATTGAGCTGGCTTCATTGATGACAGAAAATCAACTAATGGTTATGCTCTATTTGTGGGTTGTAATCTGATATCCTAGTCTTTCAAGAAGCAACATATAGTGGCACGATCCTCCATAGAGGCTAAGTATCGAGCACTTGCATCTGCTGTCTAAGAACTTCAGTGGTTACAATCTCTACTTCATGAAATTGGACAATCTTGTTCACATACTCCCTTACTTTTTTTTGTGACAATCTCAGTGCCACATATTTAACAACAACACCAATTTTCCATTCCTATTCCAAGTATTTGGAGATTGATTTTTACTTTGTGCATGATAAATGTGCTCACAAAGAATTACAAGTATGCTACATATCTACTATAAATCAACTTGCTGATGGATTCACCAAACCTTTACTCGAATCCTGCTTTCTTCATTTTACGGGATAAGTTGTTTATTGTTTCACCCCTTAGTCAACTTGTGGGAGGGTGATAAGGATATCTATTATCTGATTCTTGATAAGGAACTCATCTGATATTATTTGCTGCAATCTCATATGATATTATTTATTGTAATCTCTACCGGCTGTAACTGTTTATACTTATCTATGTCGATTGTATCTATATATACTGTACAGAAGTTTGTTGTAAATAACAATCTCTTCATAGTTGATATTGTTCTTATAATTGTCTCCAAGACAAACTTCACCATTTTGTGACTTATCAAGCTCTTTAAAAAATGAAAATGTCTCAAATATATAATTGGAGCATCTACTATCCACATACCATACTCCATTGGAAGCATCAATAATAGAAGAATAAGCCATAAGTAAATTACTCTCTTCTCCAACTTTTTTCGTAGAATTTATTTGCTTTTTCTCATCTCTCTACTTAGTCCAACAATTAACTTGTTTGCATCCGAATTTTTTTTACAATAGTTGCATTGTATTAAACTTTTGATATGTCTCTGTTCACTATATTGTTCTTTACTTTTTCCATGATCACGACCTTGAAAGCCACCTTTACCTTGTTTACAATGTCAAAAATTTTCTAGTTTTCGTTTGTTTAAAGACTTGCCTTTTACCTATAAGACTTTCTCTTCAACTTTTTAGTAAGAATAGCTTTATGGGATAATAAAGAACTCATTAAGTCATAAAAAATAAAGGTTGATAACATTTTAGACTCTTCAATTGCAACAACAACATGATCATATTGGTATACTGGCCACTTTAATTGTGTAACTAAGGCTAGGAAAGTTCTTATTGTTTCAAAGTGAGCTACTTGAGAAAATATTTCATACAATTCAACTCCTTGCTATTATATGTACCCCTTAGTGATAAAAATAATTGAAATGAAGCTTTGTGGTACTAATGATTAAGTTGGTGTCATATGCTAAACATGAAAAATTTAGGTTACTGCTGTGACCCATGAGTTTTGAAGCAAGGGTAGGTATTTAAGATAATTCTTTAAAAATAAAAGTTATATTTATCTTTTAGTTATTTAGTAGGATTATGTTTTGTCTTTTAATAGTTAGTGAAAGTCAATAAACGCAAGATTCATAATTATTAGCACATTCATTTAATCTTTTAGTCACTTTTAGCACTAATCTTTTCATCTACTATAAATCTATAAATAGGTAGTATAATAGATTGATTCATATAGAAAATAAATTCTCCATTTCTTGTCTTATTTTCTATTATTCTCTTGTTTCAATAATGTAATCATATGGAAATGCATGAATTGAGAAAATTTGTTTATTGCATAAAACATATTGGGTCGTGTCAAAGATAGATATTGCAGTTTCCTAATTACATTTTATACAATATAGCATCTAAAAATAGGTCAACATTAGACAATCATAGAACAAGTAGGAAAGAGTATACCAATGACCTCACTTATTTTTATCTTGTCAAAAAGGTCATTCTTATAATGTTAGTTATTTTAATACTAATTATAATGAAAAGGAATAAATATAGGAGAAAACTAAGAAAGTAAAAAGATAATAATTTATATATTTTAACTAGTTTCTCTGACCTATTTCATGATTAAAGAGATAGAATTCTTTTATTATTATAAGAAAGATAGTATAAGGAGAAGTATAACAATAACAACCTTCTAACTTTCTAAAGTTTCACATCAAAATCCCTTTAAAACTTACTTATAAAACCCTTATCAAACTACTTATAAACAAGGTTATTTGTAAAAACTTGATTATAGCAAAACTTTATTTCCATATAAGTCTAAAGTTAGTAAAACTTTATTTTCATAAAAGTTTAAGTTCACTGAAACTCGATTTCTATAAAAGTCTAGTGACACTGAAACTCTATTTTGCTAAAACTTTAATAATTGAGACTTTGATTTTCACGTGTCTTTGAAAAATGGGTCATAAGTTTGACGCCAATTTAACGTTAACGCTCATGCTAGTTTGCTTCTATCTTAGAAATCTTCTTTATCCAATATGAAATTGGTGCCGATTTTATAACCTATTCGTCACCAATTAGTTTCTATAAATTTACTATTCATCAAATGCAAGGCATATATCACAATTTCCTATCTTGATTTGAATTTGTTAATGTCTAATCAAGAAACATTCCCTACCTATACAAACCTCCTAGGATTTTAACCTATTTGAGCATTCATCAAGTCTAAGCCATATTTTAAAATTTTGATGGGTAATGACTTTATCTATAAGTCAGTTGCATCCTCTAAAGTTTGAATCTTTTTCAGTAAGATATGATTAGATGCAATAATTTCTTAATCTTATAAAAATTCACATCTTTCACCATAACACCCATCCCTCTATATTTCACCTGACTTTCCCTAGTCCTTTGAAAGATAGTTGTATCTTTATCACTAAAGGTAAAAGCATACACTACAGAGTCTCTTTAACTATATCTCTTTGGTTGCGTGTTAATCCTTCTTGCTTTATTTTTGACTATACTATACTTGTAACATCCCATTACTGTTGCAAGGGTATTATGGTAAATTGGGACAGACTGATAGGATTGCACTGCATTCATTGACTGAGCATGTTACTGGCCTCTAGTTATAGAGGAACAGGCTTACTGCATATGCATTCATTCATAGGTACATGCATTCATGATTTTCCGGTGTTTGATTGTGAGTATGGACTGACTGGACTGACTGGATTAGGGATTTATTTGATAAATTAGAGTAATTGGGTGAATTGACTGGTTTAGAACTGGGTATGAGTGACTGGTAAATTATAGTGACTTATAGGAAATTTTCGGGTAATTCGGGAGAAAATGCCCGGACCGGAAATAATTGGGCGACTGACCGATTGACTGTATAGTACTGAAAGGACTGTCCAATGGCAATGGGAAAAATTAGGATTTTACTGATAGGAAATTAATATGTTAAGCCATTGAAATTTAGAGACTGAAATTTGGACTGATACGGAGACCTAGGTCTATAAATAGTTAGGGTTAAGGAAATTTGGGAGAAATTTTGCTAAGGCATACGAGCTTCCTCCTCCTCCTCCCTACGGCATTCTTCGATTTCCTCTCATTGGTGAGGATTTCTTGTTTCTCTCTTATGGGTTTCCTTCCTTGATGTTAGTCTAACATGATTATAGTGGTTGTAAAGGTTGGAAGCTTTGATATTGGGAGATCGTTGAGTTTGAAGAAATTTT
>JANZLD010000235.1:16373137-16383490 GCA_026413575.1 Erythroxylum carthagenense | reverse complement strand
GGGTCCAACAATTCCCCTGTAGCAAACTGACTGCATAGTCTAGTTTCTCTTCATCATTGCACTTCATCTAAATTAGGACTCTCTCTGACCTCTTCAGCCATGCTTCAGCCTCTTCAGGATTTGTAGTCCCACTGAAATCCACATCTGCATACTTGCAGAGTTTATCATACTATCCAGCCTTCTCCATTGGAGCATGCAATGAAACCTGAGACCCTTGACCCATAGCGTATGAGAAAGCCTATGTGAAGGCTTAAAAGAAACGCGGATCCATGGGATGTGTTTGAGGCATCTGAGGGGGTGGTGGAGGCACCTCATGCTGCACACTAGGTGCCTCAGGATCTGGAGTAGAATGTGTCCCAGCATCTTATGGGACAAAAGATTCATCCGTGCTCCCTTGCTGAGAGCTAGATCGAGCCATAGCTCCTTGAGTTCTCTTTCGAGGTGACATTTTCACTCCTTTAATATAAAACCATTGAAAATCTTTAGTTCATGCAAAACAATTCTTCAAAGTACGTAAAACAGTTCAAATCGTATAAATCAATTTCAAATAATGTGAAACAATTTAAAATAATGCAAGTTATTCATTTAAAACAATACAAGTGCATTTCATGTCTTAACCTACCCAATTTATGCCTAAACCTAGTCCTAAACTTGGACCCAAACCTAGTCACTATGATACCACAATATGTTAAACCCCATTTTTGGAGCCCAACATCGGACATGGGACTATGAAGTTTGGGTGTGGAGGGAGGCTTAGAGGTTGAAAATTTTAGAAGAAAACTCCCTCGAAAGCATAGACAAGAGTCATCATGGCAAGCAGTGGTTTCACCGCGGCAAACACATGCAAGAAAATCCCTAAACCTCTTGGGATTTTTACGAATGAAAAGCTTCGAGTTAATTACGCCGCAGCGAACTGTTAATTTTGCCGTGGCGAAAGCCCCTGAAGCTTAGCCCACAACCCAAAATTTCCTATCATACTAAATGAAAACATAATTTCTTTCAACCATCTTCGACAATTCAAACCTAAAACAAGATGAGCTTATACATGAACACATGCAATTTCCAAAATCCAAATACCTTGCAAAAACATGAAAAACCATAGACAAATCCAAACATATATTTTATTAATATCAAAAGTGAGAGTTTTTACAAGGCTTTAATGAGCATTTCAAGCCACATTTCAACATAAACCAAAAATACATCATTTGCAAAAGTAGAATTTCTCGAAATGTAACTAAAACATTGCTTTACAAAAACTAGCTTAAAAATCTAGAAATCTGACAAAAGGGAGTGATGCCTTGACTCGTTTAACTATTCAATCTCTTGCTCTTCACCTGAAGATGGGATGGATAAGGGGTGAGCTTAACGCTCGTAGGTAATAGATTTATAATCGAGAAACAAGCAAAAATCATTTTCAAAAACTCATTGCCATTTTGCAATTTCGAAACCAAAGCAATTTTATATGCAAATATCATCAAACACGTATTCCTCAAAATTCTCAATTTATCAAACGTGTCATGAGCAATTTTAAATCATGTATGCATCAAACTTGTCAACATATCATAAGTACATAAGCACATCAGAATGGTTTAGGTAGATCCGTAAATATGATGCACTACACATTTCCACATAGTGGTTCTGTGTAGTCGTAAACTTGAGAGAGTTCATGAGGAGCTCCATGCCACTAACGGGCAGGCGGGAGGGAGAAGCCTTAACTTGGTCAATGTGCATGTGACATTCTTGAGAGACTATCACAAACCCATATAACACATATTTCATAACTTGTAAACTTGATGCCCAAAATGGCATTTTTTCTTGAAAACTTTCTTTTCATATACTTGATATATTTTAGAAACCATTTTTGAAAACATTATTTCATAAACTTGCATCTTTTCAAAGAGAAGCATTTTCAAAGTCTTTTTATAGATTATCACTACAATTCATGTAGCAATATATAACAATTTCACAATACAATCAAGAAGCAAATAATTGCAACATCTATGATGCAATTTAAACCATTTAGCTTCCTTGATTCAAAGAAAACAATGAGTGACTTATTTACTCTATTATAAATATGTACCCACCTTGAATTCCTTGCTTATAAACTTGATTAGAAATATCTTTCCTCTTACTCCTCTTGCCTCTCTTACCCTACTTGATTTTCTTAAACAATAACCAAAATTCCTTTCAATTTGGTTTGGAAATCGGAAAGTCATACCTCAACAATTTAGACTATTTCTAAAGTTGAAACAAAAAAATCCATGCTTAACTTCCATCCAAAAATTGAGATTCTTAGAGACTGAATTTAGGCTTGATTCCTTGACATAATTTGTAGTCCTATGTCTCTAGTTTACACCAAAAAAAATCATCTCATTTATACATCTATAGAAAAAGTTATACCCAAAACACCAAAGTATACTCAATGCTAAAAAGTTCGCCCAAAACAAGAGCTCGCCGCGGCGAACTTTGAAAGAGACTTCGCGGACACTTCATTTTTCTAGATTTCTACTTCCCATCTACTACTACTAACACATCTTAAACCACAACCATCATTTTTACTTCATGTTCACTTCATTCTCTACTCCATTTCAACTTAAATTCATTCACAAATACATCATAATCTATCTTTGGTCATTAACCCTAAAAGATTAAAACATTTTCATAAACCATTCATCCATCACTTCCTACCCACCTTCAATCATGTTTTCACTTCTAGCTAACCCTAACTATGCTTCATCCAACAATTTAGAAGGGTTAATGCTCATACTTGCTTGTTTTGGCCTTAAGGTCTTCAAGTTCTTCAAGAATCTCCAAAACCCTAGCTTTTTCTCTTTTTCTCTTCTTCTTCCTTTCTTCCACTCACGACATGCACTTCTCAAACAAGCCAAAAAAATTTCTTCTTCTTCTAATTTTTACTCTAAATGCATGAGTAAAGTCCATTATGCCCTTCCATGTAATGCCTTAGCCTTCTAACCTTAAGCAATCTTCCAATTTTGCCCTTATACATTCTTACTTCTTCAATTTAACTTACACCATACTATACTCTAACTTAATCTTAATTTCTCCATTTAATACTTCTAATTTCATCAATCTAAGCAATAAATCCTCCTAACATTGACATGCTAATTAAACTCCAAAAAAAAGATTTATCTAACAAGACCACATAATTTAATCAATTCATGCTTAATAAAAAAAAACTTGGGGCCCAATATTTCTCCCCCTCTTAAAAGAATTTCATCCTCGAAATTATTACCTGAGTCATTGAAGAGGTGTGGATACTTCTCCTTAATGGCCTCTAAGGGTTCCCACATGGCCTCTTCTATAGAATGATTTCTCCATAGGACTTTGACTAATTGAACTGTCTTGTTTTTTAGGACTTTCTCCTTGGTGTCCAAAATATTAACTGGAGTCTCCTCATAACTCAGATCATCTCTCAACTGAACCTCAGTGGTCTGAATGATGTGAGAAGGATCCGATCTATACCTCCTTAACATGGAAACATGAAAAACATTATGTATCTAGCACAATTCTGGGGGCAATGTCAACCTATAAGCTAGCGGTCCAATCCTCTCAAGAATTTCATAGGGACCTACATATCTCGGGCTCAATTTGCCTTTCTTGCCAAACCTCATGACTCTTTTCTAAGGAGATGTCTTAAGGAAGACTTTCTCACTGACTTCATATTCCATTTCCTTTCGATGTGCATCAGTGTAGCTCTTCATTCTATCATGAGTTACCTTAAGTCATTACTTAACTAAGTTGACCTTGTCCACTGTCATCTGAAGTAACTCTGGCCCTATCAGTTTCCTCTCTCCTTCCTCATACCAGCATATCGGAGTTCTACATTTTCTTTCATACAGTGCTTCATAAGAAGCCATCTGAATGCACAAATGGTACGAATTATTGTAAGCAAATTCGACCAATGGCAGTTGCTCATCTCAAGCTCCATTGAAATCCATCACATATTTCCTGAGCATTCCCTCGAAGGTCCGAATAGTCCTCTTTGATTGACCATTTGTCTGGGAGTGAAAAGCAGTGCTAAAATTCAACTTGGTTCTTAAAGCCTCTTGTAAGCTTTCCCAGAATTTCGAAGTAAACAGAGGATCCTGTTAGAAACTATATAATTTGGAATCCCATGTAATCTTACTATCTCATCAATGTATTTCCTTGCTAACACATGAAAAGAATCAGTCTATTTAATTGTCAGAAATGGGCTGACTTTGTCAACCGATCCATAATAACCCATATAGCATCATGCTTCCTACTGGTTTTGGGCAAACCTATCAAAAAGTCCATAGTCACTCTTTGCCATTTCCACTCGGGAATGGATAATGGCCTTAACTTGCTTGAAGGTACTTGGTGTTCAGCCTTGACTTGCTAACACACTAGACACTTATTTGCATGCTCTGCTACATCCTTCTTCATGCATTTCCACCAGAAATGCTCTCTCAAATCTCTGTACATCCTGGTGCTATCTGGGTGTATAACATAAGGTGCATTGTGTGCCTCATCTAGTATCTCATCCTTCACCTCCTTGACATTTGGGATACAAAGCCTATTTCTGACAGTCATGAGTCCATCGTCCCTAACTACCACTTCAGACTTCTTACAATTCTGAATTTCTTCTCGGAGCTTGTTCAATTATATATCTTGGCCCTATAACTCCTTAACCTTCTCCCTAAGTATCGGTCTCACTCTGAAATTGGCAATGATACAATCCAGTTCCACCTGTTTCAAACTTATTCTAAGCTTATCCATCTCTTCCAATAAAGGCAGATAAACTGTCTGAACATGGGCTATTGATGATTTCCTACTTAAGGCATCCACCACGACATTTGCCTTGCCCGGATGGTACTTAATCAACAAATTATAATCTTTAAGCAACTCAATCCACCCTCTTTGTCTCAAATTCAGTTCTTTCTGGCTCAGTAAGTACTTGAGATTTTATGGTCAGTAAAGATCCTCGTCTGAACCCCATATAGATATTGTCTCCAAATCTTCAAGGCAAAAATCACTGCTGCCAATTCCAAATCATGGGTCAGATAATTTAACTCATAAGGCTTCAATTACCGCGAAGCATAAGTTATCACCCTGTCTCCCTACATTAACACACAACCTAAACCCTTTCTTGAAGCATCGCTATATACTGTATAACTCTCATCTCTAGTAGGCAAAATCAAAAGTGGAGCACTTGTCAACCTGTGCTTAGGTTCCTCAAAGATTTTTTAACATTCATCACTCCAAATAAAATTTTGATTATTCCTTAATAACTTGGTCAGTGGAGCAACTATCATGGAGAATCCTTCCACAAAGCTCTTGTAATAACCTGCCAGACCCAAAAAACTCCTCACTTCTGTCATTGTCTTTAGCGCATGCCAATTTGCCACTGCTTCAACCTTCCTCGAATCAACATGTACCTCATCTTTCAAAATTACATGTCCAAGGAATATTCCTTCATGAAGCCAAAACTCACACGTGTTAAACTTAGCATAAAGCTCTTTCTCCCCCAGTTTCTGTAATACCATCCTAAGATGTTCCTCATGTTCCCCTTCACTCTTGGAATACACCAGAATATCATCTATAAATACTATAACGAACTGATCTAGATACTCTTTGAAGACCCTATTCATAAGATCCATAAATGTAGCTAGAGCATTGGTCAACCAAAAGGCATAACTAGGAACCCGTAATGCCCAAACCGTATCCTGAAGGTTGTCTTATTTACATCAGATTCCCTGATTTTGCGCTGATGATAGCCTGATCTGAGATCAATCTTGGAAAAGACCCTTGCTTCCTACAGCTGGTCAAACAGATCATCAATTCATGGCAGAGGATACTTTTTTTTAATGGTCACCTTATTGAGTCTCTAGTAATCAATCCACATCCGCCATGTTCTATCCTTCTTCTTTACAAATAGAATAGGTGCTCCCCATGGTGATGAACTCAACCTTATATACCCCTTCTCTAACAGTTCCTTCAACTGTTCCTTTAGCTCCTTCAACTCAACTGGAGCCATCCTATATGGTGGTATGGAAATGGATGCAGTTCTGGGAATCAAGTTAATGGCAAACTCGATTTTCCTCATCAATGGCAAACCAGGTAAGTCCTCTGGGAACACATCAGGAAGTTCCCTTACAACCAAAAAATCCTTTAACCTCCTTTTATCCACATCAGCGTCCAGAGAATGTGCCAAGAAGGCTTCACATCCCTTCATCATCATCCTATCAGCTAGTAAAGCAAAACAATTCTTGATGATGGCGCTTTCCTGTCCACTCTAAAAATCACCCTCTTATTGTTGCCTAGATCAAATTCCACCTCTTTAAGGCCATAATCCAACTTTTCATGATATTTTTCCATAACATCCATTCCAAGTATAACATCTAAGTCTTTTAGGTCTAGAGGTAGTAAATCCACTACCAGTCTAGGCCATTAATAAAGAGCTCATAGCTTTTATATACTTGACTGATTACCACATTCCTCCTTAGAGGTGTACGAACAAGCAAAGGACTATTCAAAGGCACAGAATTCACACTAAGCAAAATCATACTTGCAAAAACAAAAGAATGCATGGAACCAGAGTCAATTAGTAAATATATTGTTGAATCAAATAACTAAGCCATACCCGTGACAATCTCTGGTCTGGCTGCTGCTTCCTCCCTTGTCATGGCAAACACTCTTACCTGTGCCTGACTCCTTGACCTTCTTGGAGGAATAACTTTCTTTACAGCTCCATAATTGCCCACTTCAGTGGCTGATTGGGTTCCCATTATTTCAGCTCTCCTTGGGGCTTGTAACTGCGACCCCTCCTGACTTGTTACTTGGGGACAGTCCTTGATCATATGTCCCTTCTCTCCACATCAAAAGCATGCCCCCAATAACTTAAAGCACTCTCCCCTATGCAGCTTCCCACAATACTCACATTAGGGGTTCATGTTCATGTTCATGTTCCTGCTCCTCTCCACCCTACTATTACCTCCTGCTGTTGACGCTTGCACTGACACTGCCCTTGCTTGCTTATTCTTAGCAGAGGCACTACTCCTTACCTTACTCTATGTGTGGGAGCTCATCACACCCCTTTTAAGTATTGGAGCACTCACTCCCTTCCTGGGAAACTGCTCTCGGTTCTTCCTCTTCCTACTCACCTCATACTTAATATTCTCCAGCTTCCCAGCCTGAAGTGTGACATCTACCAACTGCTGGTAGTCACAAAAATTGTGTATCAAGACTTTCTCCTTGATCCCCAGATGGAGACCTCCTTCAAAATTATGACATTTATCTTCCTCGTTCACTACAATGTTGGTCGCATATCAGGAAAGCTGAGTGAACTTTAGTTCATACTCACTCACACTCATATCCCTTTGTGTGAGATTTAGAAACTCCTTAGCCTTCTCTTGTACATTAACCCTGGAGAGGTACTTCTTCTTGAACACTTCCACAAAATCTCTCCCTGACAACACCGGAGGCATAACTTGACTGTGGGGCATTGATTTCCACCAATAAAGTGCATCCCCTTGCAGCAAGCTAACTGCATAATCCAGCTTCTCTTCATCGGAGCACTTCATCTGAAGTAGGACTCCCTCGATCCTCTTCAACCATGCTTCATCCTCTTCCAGATTTGTAGTATCATTAAAGCCTACAGCTCTTGAAGCTTATCATACTGCCCACTCCTTTCCACTGGAACTGAAACTGGCACTTGTGACCCTTAGCCCATGGCATAAGTGAAAGCTTGGTGGGCAAAAGGCTTGAAAGAATCGTGGATTTAGAAATTTTACTTGAGGCATAGGAGGTGGAGGCGGTGGCACTTCATGCTGCACACTAGGTGCCTCCGAATCAGGAGCAGAGTGTGTCTCATCATCTTTTGGGACATAGGATTCATCTATGCTCCCTAGGCGAGAGTGAGATCGAGTCATAGCTCCTCGAGCTCTCTTTCGAGGTGGCATTTTCACTCATTCAATATAAAACCATTGAAAACCTTTAGTTTATGCAAAACAATCTTCAAAGTATGCAAAATAGCTCAAATTGTATAAAACAATTTCAAATCATGTGAAACAATTTAAAATAATGCAAGTGTTTAATTTAGAACAACACATGTTCATTTCATGTCTTAACCTACCCAATTCATACCTAAACTTGGTCCTACACCTGGACCTAAACCTAGTCGCTCTGATACCACAATATGTTGGACTCTAATTCCGGAGCCCAACATCGGACAGGGGATCATGAAGCTTAAGCATAGAGGAAGGCTTAGAAATTTGGAAATTTAAAACAAAAATCTTTCAGAAGCAAAGGCAAGCTTCGCCGCAGTGAACATGTGGGAGAAATCTCGTATTTTTCCCTCGGGTTAATTTCACCGTAGCGAATGATCGAATTACATCGTGGTGAACCTAGGAAATTATCTTTGCCGCAGAGAAGTTGTCACACTAATAAAAAATATAGCTTCAAAAACCCCTTTAGTAGAAACCCATAACCCAAATTTCCTATCTTACAAATGCTAACTTAAAAACCTTCAACCATTTTCATCAATTCAACCCAAAAACAAAGTACACATACTATAAACAACTTTTCTAACTTTAATCTCATTTCAATCAAAATGTCTTGCAAAAACAAAAACCATGAGCAAAGCGAAATATTTTTCATTTATAACAATGGATAAGAGTTTTACAAAGCTTTAATAGGCATTTCAAGCCACATTACATCATAATCCAAAAATACATAGTTTGCAAAAAGTAAAATTTCTTAAAATGCAACTAAAAATTTGTTTTACAAAAACTAACTTCAAAAGCAAAAATAAGTCTAATTAGAGTGATGCCTTGGCTCTTGAATATTCAATCTCTTGCTCCTCACCTGAAGATGCGATGGAATGAGAGGGGATGAGCTTGAAGCTCGTGGGTAACAATTTTATAACCGGTAACAAACAAAACCATTGTAAAAATTCACATGGAATCATAAAGCACATATTTTTCAAATACTCATTCATCAAGTAATTTGTAAGCAATATAATTCATGCATTAAACAAGTTGGTCAACACAGAGCACGTTAAAATGGTTTGGGTGGATCCAAAAAAACAAAACATACCACACATTTCCACATAATGGTCTTATGTAGCTGTGAATAGAACGTACTATCGCAATCCCACTTAATAGTCTTGCATAGTCATGAACTTATGGGAGTCCCCACCCTGGTGCAAGATTGAAGAAATGCTATAAATAATTTGTCCACTGCAAATGCAAGAGGTCTGAAGTGGTGCCAGCAAGAGTTGCCTCCAAGGTGATATTGTTGGAAAATCAGGTTGGGATCTGATCCAAACCGCAGTAGAATATTTACAAAACTTTTTTTGACTTTTGATTTCCCTAAAATCAAGATCTATTTAATTCTATAAAATGATTAACATTAATCACAATAAAGCAGAAATTTAATTCGTTCCTTATTTCGAAGCTTGATCTTTGTCTTGTCGTATCGTTTCCAAAACCGATTCGTCTTAACCACTGTAGCTACACAAGTGTCTGGCCTCTAACGGTATCCACATAACAGGGTAAAAGAACTCTGTAACTTTTACAGAGAGGGTTAAGCATGAAGTGCTAGCTCCATAGAGCTCAAGCCTATTTATAATAAGCTTCGGACGCTTTAGTAATTTAATTGAAATGAAATTTTAATTTCAATTAAACTTTAATTAGAATTTCTAATAATTCTAATTAAATACCAACTATTCCCAAATATGATTCAGTAGCTTATATTGATCCTTGTTTATTAAATATCTCATATTTAATTATAAAGTTTCTCAAACTTTATAATCAAGTCCAACTTGATTAAATCAACTTTGCTCTCTCCATCTCATTCTATATGTGAGATCCATTAGATTCCCAAATATGTTAGCAACGATCATAAATTATAATTCTAATTCATAATTATAATTAGATAAATTAAAACTCCTTTTGATTTATCTTTAATTCTCCAATTAAACAATTTACCATCATAGATCAAGATTGGCGTCTAGCAACGCATCATAACCACCCAAATATTTAGGAATGTCAAAGTAGTTTTGGCTAACCTTTTCGTGCATGATTTTTCCGTATAATTCAACCCTTTCATCAACTAATGTTCCAATTAGACATAGAGCATGAAATTAATGCCTACTCTATTTTGAGCCCAATTATACTAGTTCTTCGCCATTAGCTATTGATTCGATTAATGATATTTGTAAACTATTTACAAAATATCATTCCACCTTGGCCAAAGATTTCCTGAATCAATATTAATCGAGAACAATGGAACATTATCCCTAATTACTTTAGGGTGATGAATCCTATCTTGATCATTCAACTATCTCCATATAGTTCATGCTACATCCAATGA
>JANZLD010000235.1:16228151-16239091 GCA_026413575.1 Erythroxylum carthagenense | reverse complement strand
TCTCTAAAGACCAATCTCCTATCTAATGGCAATGTCAAGCCCAGGCCCAGTCCACGCTCTCCTCAGCCCGTACACACATGAGAGAGTCCCATGCAGACGTGAACTCGTAAACCTAGCTCATGCACTATATAAGGTATTATTCTATCATAACGGAGGTATGATGATCATAACCCAGCTCTCTTAGCTTTTACGGCAACCCTACCTTCACAGAAAACTTACTTGAGCAACGGAGGGGCTAATCGGGACACAACCTCCGACGTGCCTTCCTTGTTTTGCAGGTATCATCACGTCGAATTCATCACAGAGAGCAGTCAACCTATGGATCCGAACGGCAACGTACAATTCAGCCAAAATCCGGCAGAACCAATACCTAATAAAATCAACCCTTTTGAAAACAATTTTCCACAAATCAAGAACACGCATCCAAACCTATTCTTCTTCTGCTCTCCGCAGACACTTATCCATATCTACTATTCATGATGGGACAATTAAAGAAGTGGTCCAGCACCACTATTCACGTCTCCCTCAATTCGTTCCCCACGTTTCACTAACTGCTCATCTAGCCACCATCGCGTAGCCTTCTCCAGCGCACAAGTTTCTGTCGTCGTCATGGTCTGTCCATGCATCTCCGATCGTTGACACCGTTATTGATTATCAACATCAGTGTGTCGTTTCTTGGAAACTACCTTGAAAGTGTGAACGAAGAAGCTGATTCAAGAGACAAACCTTACACGACAAAAACATGCCTCTTCGGTTATAGCTCTGAATCTGTGCATTGACAATCTTAACGGCAATGTAAGTGAGGAAGTTGTGGAGATTCTTTGCAGCCTTGGCCGAGGTGGTGTATCATGATCGCTCATATAAACACGCATCCCACCCAAATTAGAAGAGAAGACAGTGAATGATAAGAATCCGCGAGGGGGAAGGTTGGCGAGGAATTTGGAAGCGCCAGTAGCCATTAGAATTGAATCAAATGGATACGAAGCTGAGTCCTCCCTAGACACCCTCGCATCGTACACACACTCATGTTTTTCTTGCGTATATTCACCGGGACAATTATAGATTTTCACGAAGGATTAATCTTGAACCTTTCTTAATACCCAATCGAATCTAATTCGAATTTTTTTTTAGGGTTTTCCAGAACAAATTTTCAGACTATTCAAGAATAAGATCTGATCTGATTTTTCGATTCCAAAATTCAATCAATAACAATCAAACATTTAATCAAATCATAGAATTAAAAACTGATCTGATACTACTGTTAAAAAATTGGGTCAGGATCTAAACCAAATCGCTGTAGAATAATTACAAAACTTTTTCGTGACTTTTGATTTCTCGAAAATCAAGATCTATTTAATTCTATAAAATGATTAACCTGAATCACAATAAAGTGGAAATTTAATTTGTACCTTATTTCGAAGATTGATCTTTGTCTTGTCGTATTCCTCGAACCGTTTCCGAAACTGATCCGTCGCAACCACCGTAGCCGCACAAGTTTCCGGCTTCTAACAGTATCCACAGAACAGGTTGAGAAAATTATGTAACTTTTATAGAGAAGATTAAGCATGAAGTGCTAGCTCCATAGAACTCAAGCTTATTTATAATAAGCTTTGGATGTTTTAGTAATTTAATTGAAATTAAATTCTAATTTCAATTAAACTTTAATTAGAATTTCTAATAATTCTAATTAAATACCAACTATGCCCAAATAAGATTCAATATCTTATATTGATTCTTATTTATTAAATATTTCATATTTAATCATAAAGTTTCTCAAACTTTATAATCAAGTCCAACTTGATTAAATCAGCTTTGTTCTCTCCAACCCATTATATGTGAAGCCCATTAGGTTCTCAAATATGTTGACAATGATCATAAATTATAATTATAATTCATAATTAGAATTAGATAAATTAAAACTACTTTTGGTTTATCTTTAATTCTCTAATTAAATAATTTATTATCATAGATCAAGATTAACGTCTAGTAGTGCATCATGACCACCCAAATATTTAGGATTGTCAAAGTGGTTTTGATTAACTTTTCCGTGCATGATTTTTCCGTATAATTCAATCATTTCATCAACTATTGTTCTAATTAGACATAACGCATGGAATTAATGTCTACTCTATTTTGAGTCCAATTATACTAGTTCTCTGCAATTAGCTATTGATTCAATTAATGATATTTGTAAACTGTTTACAAAATATCATTCCACCTTGACCAAGGATTTTCTGAATCAATATTAATCGAGAACAATGGAATATTATCCCTAATTACTTTAGGGTGATGAATCCTATCTTGATCATTCAACTATCTCCATATAGTTCATGTTATATCAAATGATTACTGTTTAAACGATCTTTGATAAAAATAGATCACAAGTAGTATCAAAGCATAGCAATTCCCATACAAGATAACTTTGATGACCTCAAGTCAAATAATTACTTATACAATCATCACAATGAAAATTCTATAAACATATAAGTAATGTTCCAAATAAATTTCTCATATCGGGTCTGTTCAGTGAACTTGTTCTTTAGCAAGTACCCACATGTTTATCTAAGTATCTCTATACTTTAGCCTATGAGATCGACTATTTCCTTTATAAGGAAAAAAAAACATGTGCTAGTCTTTTTCCGTTCTATTAATGTCCAATCTTAATAGAACAATGATTACAAATATTTAGGAATAATACATAAATACAATATGAATCTCATAATTATAATTTCATTTGCAATGTATAATTATCCAATAAACTTTATCATATACATCTAAACATGTACAAGATAAAAAATGTCTTTAAATAATTTATCACTAAATTATAACCAAATTGATTGACTGTAGGATATAAACCAACAGATACCATAATTGGTGTTTCCACGATCATGTAACAAACTGTGCAGGACAAAGGTAGGCGTAGTCTAGCTGTTAGGCAGAAGGACGAGACTATTTACGGCGAAAATTTTCAATTTATGGACATCTTGAAGGTAGTCCAAAGTAACCTACTCTGGACTTAGATTTCAGTTCATGAATTATTCATAAGTTACAACTTACGGTATATTTTGTGTTCAGCTTGATTTTGTTTAAAACGAATTTAGGAAGGTTTCATAGGTAAGTGCAACCCTATATACGTTTAACCAAAGCCTGCCTCTTGGGAGGGGTATGGGCGTAGAATGTTTATCATCTTCGTATTTACCACGTAACTTAGCTTTATGTAATGTACGGTGTAAATGTTGATATCCACTCTCTCATATCGTCGTCATTTAAGGCCTTCTCAATATATATAGATTGGTAAGGTTTTTAAGCCATCTAATCTATTATGCATATAAATCTACCTAATTCAAAGGGAAAGATGAAAGAGTTGGCAGTATGGCATGATGAATTTCAACTTGGGGCGTTCTTTCTAAAAGTTATTTGATACTTTATTTACAATCTAAAATTAGTAATATGTTTTCATTTATCAATACTGGCATATATGCTTTTTACTATTATTCAATAAAAAGCATATATGATATTATTTATACATTAAACTAGGACTGCCATCACATCTCTTCTAAAAATTGCACTTTAATGTTGTGATTTTTGACATTATAATAACTGCTATTCGGCTTGTTGAATCCAGTCAATTATGGCTACGCTCATATTTGCTTGAATTTCAATGATGTGAAAACGATTTCTGAATCTAAAATTTGGTTAGATGAGCGATTTTTTTAAATATTATAATACCATTCACAAACAATTATTCAAAATAAAATAACAACTAGATAAAGAAAAAGTCCTCAAAATTATTATTTAATTTATGTACTTGGATGTCAAGTACCACAAGTAAAAGTTTTGTTTCAAACAATTGTTTGGTGCCACAAAATTAATAATTTTTAAATTTTTCCCCTACAACAAACTATATTCCTTTGTTATAAATTCGATATAACATTATTTTCCTTCATTATAAACTGACTTATGGTTACCTTGTTTAAAAATTTTGTTATATATTCGATTGATAATAATTTTGGAAGTAGTCTTTTTATTATTTAAGGATAACGTTGCATATTATTAAATCTCTTATCGGATTTTTACGGAGTGTTATTATTTTATTCGATTCAAAATAATTCATAAATTCTTTTGTTAATCTTTTATAGATGTATTAAGCTTATAATTTGCTAATAAAACTTGGGCTCAATAAGAGTTCGACTCTAGTTCAACTTCGAAAACAATTAAAAAGCCCAGGATCATGTTTCAAATATTAGTCTACCTGTTTGACTGGCTGGTTGAATACTCGGACAAAAGTGACGAACCACCAAAGAAACAAAACTCGTTTTAATTGTGGTTCTAGACTGGCGGCTGAAAGTTGAAACCTTGACTCCCCATTCCCAATGGTGCAATTGCCATCTAATGTCATCTTCAAATTTCAATTGCATCTTGTAATGCTTTTCTCCTTGTTTGCTTAATTATTTTATGGAAAGTAACTAATTAAGCATCAAATTCATTTGTAAATGAGACTTATGCATGCGTAGGATGTGACTTCCACATGAATCATTGCGATAATATAGGCTAGCTGTGAGCCTTTTTCTTTATGAATGATCAACATTTTTTTTCATTTCCTTTCCTTTTTCTGTGGTTAGATTGTAAATCCGCGAACACAAAATGTAAGAGAATATTTAAAATGAGGCTGAATGAAAACAATAATCTGAACGCGTTCAGTTTGTTGTTTACAATTCTCATCGTAAAGATTAACGTACCAAAACAAGTACTAGTCGTGGACTTTATGGGGAGAATTTTCTCTTCGTGTTTATTTTAATTCATTACAGAAATATTTATCTATCTTTTAAGGATTATCACACAGATTCTTTGAAGTTGGATATGTAAAATTAAAAAATATTGGCGACTACTAATCAACAATTATATTAAATATTGATATTATTATCAGTTTTCCTATCTTGGGGAGTCGTGTTATGCGGCGTTGTATGTATATCTTGGGAAGTCATGTTACGCGGCGTTGTATGTATATATATCATGTTCCGTGGCCAGCGCTAATCAAACCCCACCGGGAGTAATAGCAATATCATCGTTTAAAGTTCTTCTTGTCAAGTTTCATAGTACAAATCACAATGCATCATACCACATTAGAGCAGCATCCAGTAAATGGTGTTCCAGTAGTCGCAAACAATGAGTACCCAGTTCATTTACAGTATGGACAAGAGGTGCCCTGGTCGTCAGGCCTCTGTGACTGCTTCTCCGATATGCGTAGTTGTAAATATCTGCCATCAAATTACTTTTCTAGTTAGATTTTTTTTTAATAGCAAAAGTTTAAATACTTCCCTAAGTTTTGAATCCTAGCTAGAACTGGTTTTCTAACATTACTATTTGTTACACTTGATGTAGGTTGCCTGACAGCATGGTGCCCATGCATCACTTTTTGTAGGATTGCTGATATCGTAGACAAAGGAAAAACAAGTTAGTACAGCAGTAGTTTTCAACTAACGTTGGCTTATCTATTTCATTGGTGTTAATAGTTTCAGAAAGCTAAGACAAGTCCAATGGCAAAAGTCACGAGTTGAAAGATTTTTTTAATTCTGACTGTGTAATGGCTACTGACCAGTTGTAACAATTGATCTTTTGGTTACAGCTTCTCTAATGAGCGGAGGGGTTTTTGCCATACTTGCATGCGCTACGGGTTGTTCTGGCCTGTACTCGTGGATTACCAGGTCTAAAATGAGGAAGGAATACATGTTAGAAGAGACTCCCTGTAACGATTTTTGTGTTCACTGTTGTTGCGAGGCCTGTGCCCTCTGTCAGGAGTATCGGGAGCTCCAAAACCGCGGCTTTGACATGTCCATAGGTAACCTTTTTCTGATTTTCTTTCTCTTCGAATTGCATCAACAATATGAAATTCCATATACTTTCTTTTAAGAAGCCTTTTTAGTTGAAAATTCACGTAAATTATGTACTACAAATTTTACGTAGTGTCGAAGGGAGATTTATTTCTTTAAAAATTTATTGATTGGAATTGGATTGCTAATAAAGCATAATACGTATCTATATATATATCAAGTCAAACTTTATATATACTACTATATCATAATAAATGTAAATGAGAAATTAGAAATTAGAATCTTGTCCTAAATAAAGCACTTTTTCTATTAATCTGGCAAAATCTTTTAGACCAAATTAAGTTCAGGTGTATTAATTTTCTTTTATGCATGTCAATTTATAATTGATTATAATGACATGTCTGCCTATTAATTTCTTTTGGTGACAGCAGATTGGTGTTCAATAAATTAAACTTAAGCTCTTAGTTATCCTTTTACTACGAAATGTACAGGATGGCAGGCAAATTTGGAGAAACAAAATCAAGGAGTCGCAATGACGGCCCCACCAGCTCAGGCGTTTGATGGAGTAATGCGCAAATAATATGAATAAAGTCATTCATGTGACATTTACAACTGATTTTGTATGTTTATTATAGTTGCGTTATGTTCGTACGTTTCATTTTGTGCTGCTTTTATTTGACATGTTATGCATTGAAAAGCAAAAATGATGGAGCCCATCAAGCTGTATGGAGTAGTTTGTGTTTGGTGACTTCTTTTGTTTGTTAATAATTTTGATTCAAAATACATAGAAAGAATTGGTACAACAACTTAGGATTTTTTTCGGGATGTTTGCCTTTACCTTAAAGATTATAAAACAATTGCAATCTATATAATCAATATTGTTAGCCAACGCTGTTTCTTTTCTATTTGTAGGCAGGTCTCCTACACAATGCTAACCTCTTTTACCAAAGACAGAGGCGAATTTTTACCTTGGCCATCTCAAACCCCCCTCCCCCGATCCCCCATCATCAACTCCTGCAACACCCTTAACTTAGAAAACTAGAAGCAGGTGGTTGGTGATCACCATACTTCGAGTCTTACCTTCAAAGCACCCAAAAGTTGGATGGCACGCTCATTGTCTGCCCTTAACTGGAAGTTTTGGAAGAAGGGGCTTGTAGCTGGGAATCCTCAGGGGTTAACACTTGTTTGCATGCAACAACAATAACAATTGTTTGTGAATTTTTTAACAATTCACAACATCAATTACATTGAACTACTCAACGGATGGGTTCTTTAGCAAGTTATATTGAAAAACCTATTTGCATTGATAAGAATACAGCCAAGAAGAAGAGAATAGGTTATGCCTAAATTTGTGTCAGCATAGAATTATCCAAAGAACTTCCCCAATGAAATTCCCATAATGAGATTCGGAGATGACAACAAGCTTTTGGAGGATAGTATTACAATTTCTTATCATTAGCAAGCCCCTCTTAAAAGATTCAAATTATCTATTCCTATTACTTTGTTCCTATCATATTCTATGAGCATCTATTCATTTAATTTACGTAGGTCTCATTTATTGAATGGATGGATATTCATGTAACAGGATAGAAACAGAGTAATAGGAGCAAGTGATCTATTCCCCCTTCTAAGACCCAAGGTAAAATGTGGAAAGCAATTGGGAGAATATTCAACAATGAAAATTATCAAGAATTAATGAGGTTAGAGAAAAAGGATCTAAAGATCGAGGCTATGGAAATCCAGATCACCGAATAATCTTGGAATAAAGATCCAGAATAAAGAGATTTTAAAGACACCTTCAGAAAGGAATGAACAGAATTAGGAGTCTATGGAAAATTTGAACATTGTAAGCCTAATTGTTGTTGAAACAGAAATCCAAACTAGGGAGCTCTAGAAGGAACCTCTCATATATGCTACAGCTGAAATAAGTTTTGAATGTAGTAGTTCTCAATATATCAATTTTGTTTATCCTACAAAAGTTGAAGGAATTAAAGACCACCTTGTCAATTCTCTTAAAACTTCCAGGTTTAATTCACTTGCTATTGATAATCAAAAACTACAAACATAAGCCTCAATAATATGTCTATTTTAACTTGGAATGTTAAAGGTATAAATTGCCCAACAAAGCTTTTAGCTCTAAGGGGTTTTGTTCTGAGAGAAAAGCCTCTTATTGTTGGTTTACTTTAATCAAAGATAAAATTAGAAAACCTTAACAAGATGAGTATTTTAGGTACCCAATGAAAAATGCTTAAAAATCATTCTCATCGTGCTTAAGAATTATAATTGATTTTCTATCAAATTCATATACTATATAAAACAATTTAATACTTCCAATTTTTGAGAAATTAAATAGAATATTGAGTATAGTCATCTATAAAAGTGATAAGGTATATAGCCCCACACTATGCCTTTACATTCAATTAACTATAAATATTTGAATGAATAAATTCAAATAGATAGAAAGCCTATATTACTTTTCTAAATGACTTTCTTGCCATTGTACCATATAGATAATGTTCACAAATCGGTTAATCTACTTGACATAAATCACCTAAGAGCCTTCTTTAGTTAATTGACTTATTCAATTTTGACTAATATGACATAGTCTAGCATGCTATAAAATTGTATCATTAATTTACTATATAATGTAAATAAGGAATAACATATGTTATTATTTGAATAAATAACATCTAGAACAATAAAATCATCCAACATATATCCATGACCATAATACATGTGTCCAAGATTTAAATCCACATCACTTTTGTGAAAATGTACATCAAAACCAAAACTAATTAAAATTAACACAAAGATAAGATTTCGTCAAATCTTTAGAGCATACAACACTTCATATAAGATTAGGGATCAACTGCCATGCATATATTTACAAGTTTCATTGCCTTTTACAGCAACCCTTGAGTTGTTTCCTACATAAATCTATAGTGTTCCATATGGGATTTTCTAGAATTCCATGAAGGCGCTCTCATATTTCGCTACATGGTTTGTTACTCCTAAGTCTGCAATTCATTAAGGATGTGATCTAGTTATAAAAATAAAACAAAGATATCATGTCTGTAAAATACGATTATAGCTTTATGACTCACTACAATTGAAAGCAAAGTGATCCTTATTGCCACAATTAAAGCACTTAACTCTTTTCATCCTTTGCTTTATGAAAGGAAATTTGTTTTTTTCATATTGCTTTTCTTTCTTGGATTCCTAAGTGTAGTGGGTATTTCTCTTACCTATTCTTATTTTTTGCTCACCATAATACTTATGTTTTTGGTTCACAGCTCTTTGTAAGATAGAACTAATTGCATATACCTTAAAAGAAATTTTGGAGACTTCAAGACGTTCTTCTTCTAGTATGAGATGCTTTATAGCATCTTTCATTATCATGATGCTCTCATTGTGAGTTAGTGCATCTTTATATGCTCCCAACTTTGAAGTAAAAAAATAGATCATGACTTGCACTTCTTGTTCATATGATAATTCATGACTACTGTCACGCAATTTACATATAATTTGACATATACCTTAAATACTTTTGCATTGTATAATCCAATTGTTTTTTTTAATGTGTCAAACTTAATAATGAGTTTCCTCACTTTGGTTACTAAGGTGCCTCCAAAACATATAGCTAAGGTAGCAATTGCATATTTATGAAACTCAAGTATGATACCATTATCCATACTACTAAGCAACATAATATAGGACAATTAGTTCTTTTTCCTCTATATTTCATAAGCAAGGTCCTTTTTGTGTTAGGTCATATTGTCTTCCTCAAGAATATTTATGGTTATGTTTAATGGTTTGAGAGCCTTGTGCTCTTATAGTATATATTAAATTTTCACATTACAGATTACATAATTGTTACCATTTAATATCTCACCCTTGTTGAGTTTAACAACAATATTTTTTAATACAGTAGCCATAATTGAAAGAAGAAATAGTATATATGCATGTCAATGTCATGTCATACATATATATTTAACAAGTAATTAATTTTAATTATATAAAAGTCGAAAGAGCGTGTATGTTCTCAATCATCATTCGTATGACAACTGAATATCGGTTATCGTACTTAAGAAGAAATGTCAAGTAAACATTCATACAATATATGTTCTAATAAATTGAACAATATCACCTGATATATGTAAATAAACATAATTCATATAAAATTATATTTGTTCCATTTTTAATTAGAAATCTATTTCTAATTATTATTGAACCAATCAAATTAAGTTAAGAATTAGAAACTTCTTTCTAATTATTATTACAATAATGATTTCAAAATAATTGGAAACTTATTTCTAATTATATATATTGTTTGTATTAATAAAATTAATTTAATTTAATTAGAAACTTATTTCTAATATATTATCAAACTCATGAACTTACTAATA
Source organism: Erythroxylum carthagenense (assembly GCA_026413575.1). Lineage (NCBI taxonomy): Eukaryota > Viridiplantae > Streptophyta > Magnoliopsida > Malpighiales > Erythroxylaceae > Erythroxylum > Erythroxylum carthagenense. The sequence goes on along the minus strand of JANZLD010000235.1, from coordinate 16,228,854 downwards.
TAAATTTAATTAAAACTCATTTCTAGTTAAGATTAAGTTAATCAATCTTAAATTTATAATTCGATTTAGAAATTTGTTTCTATGTACTCTTAAATTCATTCATATGTTTAATATCCATTTGTTTTTTTGTATATATATATACATATATCTTATTAATTAAGAAAAAAAACGACGTACTTTTAAACTTTGTCAAGCCCAGTAAAATTTTTAAGTATATATTGTTGTTCTATATATATCGATTTGTTTTACAAGCCCAAATTGAGAAAATATTTTATAGCCCAATAGCAACATAAAAACTTTGTCCAAAGAGTCCTACTTTGATGTTGCATTTGAAAAAAGGGTTCACCCACTTATTAATTTTGTTTCTAGCTTAACTTATATGTATAAGTGCGTGAAACCCTATTTTCTTGAATTTTGTGCCATCCCCTTTAACCTATTTTCCCCGATAAAAGCCACTGCAAGCACCAGGGCAAGGAAGGTTGTTGGACCCGAAAATTTTTCTACTTGATGATATTAAGCATGATTGTGTTAATTAGGTGTTTAAGGTTTAGTTTGTATTAATTCGGGCATAGTAATGGATAATTGAGATTAAATATGGTTTAAATAGGAATTAAGGGATTAAAATATTTGAGGGTATTTTGGGAAGTTCACTTAAGTTAGTTAGGCTAAGGCTTAACTAGGAGGGCATTTTAGTCCTTGTGGT
>JANZLD010000235.1:16146602-16160465 GCA_026413575.1 Erythroxylum carthagenense | reverse complement strand
ATACTAGCTCTTTGTATAGTGAATAATTAATTCAATGAAATCAACATTTCACAATATTTTTCTCTCGATCATTTCTTGACAAGAAATGCATAAATTTTGATTTTTAAAAAATAATTCATTTGTTAAATTAAATTGTAAATTATATTTTAATGAATATTAATATACAAATAAAGTTTTATAAATTTCCTAATTATCTAATTATTTGATTTTAGTTGAATATGATTAATTTATGATTAATAAACATTACATAAGAGATTAAAGTAAAATTAATTAGTTGATTAGTTCATAAATTTTTATTATCCGATTATTATTAGTAATAAAAGTGTAATTAAATATTAACAATCAAATATATTTTTATTTTAATTAAAGAAAATACCCAAACTAAGAAATCAACAAATAAAATCACAAAAAAAAAAGCAGAATCAAATTCAGTATGTAAACAACTCTCAAATGATATAAAGGTATCCCAAAACTTCTATTCTATTTTCTGATCTGCTTGCCTAAGTATTATGCTTATTTATCACTTCCCAGTTAGTCCAACTCAAGTGTCGGCATATTCAAGTTAGTAAACACCTCTGTGGTTCTCCATTTTACAATCAACTTTCTTGAGACCTAGGTTTATATAAATGATATTGCGCAAGGTCTATGAATGGTAATGGAAAGCATTTAACATAGTAGAGAAACAGCAGTCCATTTCAAAGGAGAAAGTTAAACAGATTTGATTAGATACCCAGACACTTTCCAGGAAACTTATGTAAGTTGACTGACCCGACCCCTTCTCTTATCTCTTTCGGACTTCAAATCTTTTATCACAGTTGACTTGACTTTCATTTTCGTATACAGTTCGCTTCGAGTCGATTACTTTCTCAGGCTTTTAATCCTCCACCCCACTTTCTCTGATCAACGAAGTAGCCACCCCTACTTTCCTCATTCATCATGTACCCACCGAAGCCAAATCAACCTTCTAATAACAACTTCTCCGGCCCGACGGCTTCTCCTCCTCCTTCGCCACCATTTACAGCAACTACTGGGTTTCCAGTGACCTCATCAACCCAATACTATGAATACGATCGACATCGTCCTCCACCACATGCTCTTCGCCTTGAACCCAAGAAAACAGTTCGGTGGTCTTCTGGGCTTTTTGACTGCTTCTCCGACTGGCGAAACTGTAAGCTCCAACACTTTAGAAACACTGCTATTTTGCGGCTGCGCGTGGTCATCACGCACTGGAAATGGTAAAATGGGTTCGGGAAAATCTGTTAATTTATGAATTATTGGTGTCTTTGATGTTCCAGGCTGTATCACATGTTGGTGCCCTTGCATCACTTTTGGACAAATTGCTGAGCTTGTGGACAAGGGCTCTTCAGGTAAGTAATCTCACTCACTTAATTACCATCTTTAATCATTAGACTCATTATGTATGTACTCTTGAATATGATCCAATCATTGATTAAGTCATCAAGACTTGAACTTTTCCTTTTTCTGTTATAAATTTTGACCGACAAAATCAAACAAGAAAAGGGAAATTTATGCACTTTTATATAACTGTATTGAATGATGGGTCTGTGTGACTGAATTGCAGCTTGCGGTGTAAATGGAGCACTCTACGCTCTTATTACCTGTGTGATATGCTGCCCATGTTTCTACTCTTGTTTCTACCGATCCAAAATGAGGCAGCAGTTCCTGTTGCAAAAGAAACCTTGCGGGGATTGTTTGGTTCACTGCTTCTGTGAGTGCTGTGCTTTGTGTCAGGAGTATCGCGAGCTTAAAACCCGTGGATTTGACTTGACCCTAGGTATGTGTTTTTACTTGATAAAAGAAGCTTATGTATGTGGGAATTACTTAATAATATATAAGGTGATGGGTTCGTGTGTTTTGAAAAATATGTAGGATGGCATGGAAATGTTGAGAAAACTAATCGCAGCACGGAGATGTCTTCAATTCCACCTACAGTTGAATCAGGCATGAGTCGGTAGAGCAGCAGGTTTGGCGGATGTTTGAGGAACTTGAATAAATGTACCTGCCCAGTGAAATCTGATTGTATCATTATGTGTATGGACCATATTTACTTAAAAATTTAAGATCAAGCCCCAGCTAGAATTAAAAGAAATAAAAAAAAAGAACCTACATATGTATTTGCTGTAACACTTGGCCTTGTAGCCTGTGGTTGTTTGTTTTTATAAAATATTTGTGTGCTTAATTTGGTCAAACTCGGGTTTATAAGACTTGAACATGATTTGATTTATTGTGATTCTTAAATAGGATAGTACAAAATCCTCCATATTAGCCAATGCCTGCGAAATATGTGCATCAATAGCTTAAGGCATCTCTATTGGTGAGTGAAGATTCTTTACCTCATTATATACACACATTGACTAAGCATTCTAGCCTGCGTTGATAGGCACATGAACGTATCCATTAATATATTCACTCAAATTGTGTGGACAGTGGAGTTCACCCTTATTCAATTCTGCCAGCTGTTATGGAAGATAAAAGTTGTTGAAATGACATTTCGATATAAATTTTAAACTTGATCGAACTAATAAATTTTATTTTAAATTAATAATTTATTATAGTTATTTTAAATTTTAATTTCAAAAACATAAATCTCCTAATGATAAATTTATCCATCTCATGTGTTATTTTCAATGTTAACAAATTCAATCTAAATAATCACCAAAGCCTAACCAAAAGGAGCCCTCTACTTATTTAACAAAAGGATTCATCTTCCAGGAGCCCTTAACTTAAAAACAAACAAAATTAGATATTACGTTTTATTGAAAGAAAAATTCATAATTAAAATGAATAGAAAGTTATACTCAATATTATGAATATCATACCGGCATTGGTACTAATTTTGATACTGGTACGGATCAATGCGTTACATCATTTTGAAAAAATGTAAAATTTATAAAATAGTTTTCAATTTTATATAATAAAAGTTTAGTCTTTATTATAAATTTTTTATATTAATTTAACTTTTTAGTAGTTAGTAATAAATAGTTAAATAGAAAAATAAAATTATTTGATATGTTAAAAAATAAATTAAACCTATATGCTTATGTTAGAAAACAAAAAATAATTATTTAATAGCAATATTAAGCAAGAAAATAAAAATATATATAACAATGTTTAAACAAAACATAAAACATATTTTTATTATATATACAATTTTGTCCTATATTAAAATTTAGTTTCATGTTTTAACTAAATTTTGAACTATTATTTTGACTCAATAATTCTATTTATTAGATTAATATAAATATTTTTATATAATAACTAATTTGAAAATTATTTTTTCAATTTAATCCTTTAGTTTTTCTTAATTTACAAATTTAATCTAACATCTTTTAGTATTCAGTGTACTAGATTGCATACTGCCAAAAAATTTTCAATACAATCCAATATTTAAATCTAATATGGTACTAAAAATTTTAGTACTAATATTTGGTCAGTATAAGCATTATTGATTAATACCTAATAGCATTGGTATAAGATTCAAAACACTAACTGTAAAGATTATATTAACAACAATTTCAGTACATAAGACTCTCCGTTTTGCTAGAATTAGAGGAGGAATATTAATTGTACACATATAACTTCTTGTAAGCTCTGCTTTTAGCTTCTAAGATTTTCTTCTTCACCTCTTTCTTTGTCAATTTGTAACTTTCTCTATTATCTACTCTTTCTAACTTTGCGATATTATCCAATAGAGCTTTATAGGCACCCTTCTTGACCTTAACATTACTTGTTCATCTTCATTTTATGACTAGGACTCCATCTTACTACCCTTAAACTCTTTAGAAATACCCAAGATCTCTTTAATTGTGTTCCTAAAAGTTACTACTATCTTCCACATTTGGTTAGTTTTACCTTTCAATTTTCATTCTTCTTCATATATTACTCTATCCTTAAATTGTTCAATTGTATCCCCTTTCAGATTCTACCATTTGACTTTGGTATATTTCCTAGGACTTCTCTTGTTCCTCTAATTCTTAATCATAAGATCCAAAACCAACAATCTATGCTGAGTCAACAAGCAAGCGTTAGGTATCACCTTGCATTCCTTACAACTAGGTTGATCGCTTTGCCTTATAAGTATGGTTCTGGAGGAAGGTAGGGATGACATCAAGTCCGCATGACCCTCTTAAATGTCACTAGGTGATCCATGTTTTTCTTGAATAAATAGTTGCCTATTACTAACTTAAACACTACCGTGTTATAACAAGGCAGTCTTACCATCATTCCTATCACCATACCTAAAACCCTTATAAGTCCAAGAATATTCGTCCAAAGTTGTCCCTATATGACCATTAAAATCTCCTCCTTAAAAAACTCTCTCATCAAGGGAGATCTACTTAATTACTACATCTAGCTAAGCACATAGCACGTTGAAAACAACATCTTTCACTACAATCTTTAAGGATATAATTCTATCATTAGTCCTCTTTGTCCCCATAATATGATGTATGAGTTCCTTGGCAACCAAGATACCTACCTCATTTTGTCTTCTCAAACACCCTAAATTCTAATGCTTGAACCTATTAATCTCTTTAACTTTATCCCTTATCAATTTGTCTCCGAGATGCACGCTATATGAATCTTATATTTATCCAAAATTTTCAATAATGCTAAAAAATTCCCTATAAGGGTCCCAATGTTCTAAGAACTTATTTGTAATATATCAACATCTTCTCTTCTCCAAAATTGAAAACTCATCGAAAGGATTAGCCTTACTTTATCATCAAAAGTCAAAGCCACCACTCTTACCCTAATGCCTAATACAAGCTATAAAATACAAGCTCAACAATTCCCTAAATGGCTCTAATATTACTCGAGAAAGGGAACAAATACTGAAATTAAATCTAAAAATGGGCATTATAATAAATGAAAGTGACAATCCCATGTATACATGACCACAAATAAAACACAGTACAGGACAGCTAAAAAAGAACAAAAAAATTGAAAATTATAAACAGAAAAGAACTTAAAGCTTTTAATGGATAGAAGATGATTGAAAACTAAAATTTCAACCCTTAAAGAGTAATGAATCAACCACGAGTAAAAACAATTTGAAACCAATCATAAGTACATATAATATATAAGCAAAAATTTATAAGATATCAATTAACTAGAGAAGGGAAACAACCAAACTGATTTAATTTGTTTATGATGTCATACACCAACTTTGTTTATTCTCATCATAATTATTACCGTTCACTGGAAATTCCTCCATTGTGGGACTCATTTTGAATATGCAAAAGAAGAAAGCAAAGCACAAGGTTTTCCAAGATTCGGATGAGGAAACGTCACGAGGAGAACTAAAAATAGACCAAACTTGATCAAATTTAAGCTACCAACTTAAATGAGATCTTAAATCAAAACCTAGAAAAATATCTGTTCTTTTTCAATAATGTAAAAAATTTCAAAATCTGCATTTGCAAGAACGAAAAAGCTTAATTAATAATAATAATAAGAATATGTAAACCCTTTTTTAGGGTCCAATAAATTTAGATTTCAATTTTGCTAAAAAATGGAAACCCATAAGTCAAAAGATGTTCTTTAGATCAAGATCCAAGAAAATATATATCTGAGATGTTTACTTCAAAGAAAAGGAAATCAAGACCTTTTGTATCATTAACTTTTAAATTAAATCTATTGGCAACAAAAACGTGGGGTAGAAGAACTTGGTTTTCTCAACAATTTTAACACAACCCCTATAAATCCCTTAGAGAATGCCTGAGGTGGAGGCGTATGCAATGGCTGTCTACACGCAGGAGGCGCCGAATCTATTAAACTACAGGACAGACTCCAATTATGCTCATAAAAAAATACGCCACTCTTCTCAGTGCACTACAATAATGGCTGAGTGGGCAGGTATTAAATGCAAGGCCAAGTAAACCTTTTTCTCCAAGTTGAAGATGGACATGCCCCTATAACTACTAACTCTCGATAGAAAGGACGAACAAAGCAAGCTTATCAGGTTAAACATATCATTAGGCTTGCGCTCATTTAGATGACATGCAGATGTTAAAAATGGAAGGATGGCTTCATAAACATACCAATTGAACATGTTTATATGAGCAACAATGGGAATATTAAGAACAAATCCTTGTGGACAAAATTCATTAAAATAAATTGTATGAAGATACTTAAATAAAGGTATATGAAGATACTTAAACAAATGTGTATTCATTGTTCACATCGTATTTATTTATTATCCCTAAATTGTTCTATTAAAATAGGGAGTTTCATTAAAGATGTGCAAGAGTTTTTCCAAAATGGAGTATTGCTTAAGGAGATTAATAAGACTTTTCTATATTTAGTTCCCAAGAGTTCTAACCTGACAACTTGGAGTGATTTCATACTTATCTCTTGTACTAATTTTCTCTATAAAATCATCGCTAAAGTTTTAGCAAATAAGTTGAAAGAAGTTCTTCAATTCCTCATCGGTGAGACTAAGGGTCATTTATGAGCAGTAAACATATTGGAGAAAATATTCTTATATTATAGGAGCTTTTGAAAGGGTATACTCAAAGAAACAATCCTCAAAATTGTACTATTAAAGTAGACCTAAAATGGATTTGATAGTGTTAACTGGAGTTTCTTGCTATAAACTATGAAAGTTATGAGATTTCCTCAAAAGTTTATCAATTAGATTCAAGAATGCATTATCATTGCTTCTTACATAATATTGATTAATGGAAGCCCAATAGAGATGTTTAAAGACAAAAAAGAACATAAACAAAGGGATCCTCTTTCCCCTTACCTATTCCTTATTTGCATGGAAGTTCTAACACTTATGCTGAAACATAATACTTCTACTATCTCCAACTTCAGATATCATTCCAAATGTAAGACATTTTCGCTAACTAGCTTATGTTTTGTAGATGATCTTATACGCCTGAGCAAGGTCAATACTTCGTCGATTTCACTACTGATGAGTACTCTACAAAGTTTTGAGGAGTTGTCTGGATTGAGTATCAATTTTCACAAAAACTATTTCTTATTGTCTAAAATTGCTTCTCCCCTCTCATATTCATTGTCACAAGTTACTGGAATGAAAACACAAAACCCTCCTCTTTTGTATTTGGGCATTCCTATCTCTTATAGGAGACTAAGAGTTTGAGAATGTCTTCTTCTAATAAAAAATTTCAAAACAGATTGGGGTCTTAGACAAATAGAACCTCTTTTCTATTGAGGTAAATTTCAACTTTTGAAGTCTGTTATTATGTCAATGCAAATTTGTTGGTGCTCTTACATATTCCTCTCCAAAGGTCTAATTAATACGGTGGAAACGTTAATGAAGCAGTTTCTATGGGATAAAGGGAAAGGTGAGTAATCTTCTAAAGATGAGATAAAAGGTTAGGAGGGGTATACCCTAGTTACAAATACAATGTCGCCACAGTAGTCTCCATTAGCCCAACGTCGTCATTTTTCAGTGTTTTGTTTGCCTTAACCATGTCGTTTTGATTATCTCATGGGAGAGTCCCTCTCCACTGATGTATACTAAACATTTTCCCCTTTTTGATGAATTTTTAAATTCTAAAAAAATGGATATTAGTAGAATGTAAAAAGATAAGCGTACATTATGTTTTTCTTTATAAAAAAGTAGTTGATCTCATAGACTAAAATGTGACGATACTTAAACAAATGTATAGGTATTTGTTAGAAAAGGAGTTTACTGAACTAACTCTATATGAGAATTTCACTTGAAACATTACTTATATGTTTATGAAAATTATCATTGTGATGATTATATAAATGATCCTTTAACTTAAGATTTTTAAAGTTATCTTGTATAGAAATTACTATGTTTTGATACTACTTATGATCTGTCCTAGTCAAGAGTAGTTCAGTCAGTAGTCATTTGATAAAGCATGAACTACATAGAGGTAGTTGAGTGATTAATATATGATTCATCACTATAAAGTGATTAGAAAGAATGTTTTGTTGTTCTCTATTAGTATTGATTTGTGAAATCTTTGGCTAAGATGGAAAGAAACTTTGTAAAATAGTTTACAAATGTCATTAATTGAATTAATTGCTAATAATGGAGAACTAACATAATTAGACATGAATAGAGTAGACATTAATTTCATATTTTATGTCCAATTAGAATATTGTATGATGAAATGATTGAATTATATGAAAAAATTAGGAACGCAATGTTTAGTCAAAACCTCTTGGACATTCCTAAATATGTGAATGATCATGGTGTGATATTAGACGCTAATATTAATTTATAGATATAAATTGTTTAATTAAAGAATTAAATATAAATTAAAAGAGTTTAGTTTATCTAATATTGAATGTGATTTATGATTATAATTTATATCTATTGCTAATATACTGGAGAACCAAATAGGTCACATATAAAAAAAGGGGTTGAAGAGAGAAAAAGTGTTTTAGTCAAGTTGGACTTGATCGTAAAGTTTGAGAAAATTTATAATTAAATTTGAGATATTTAATAAATAGGAATCAATATAAGATCTTATTGAACATACTTAGTATTTAATTAGAATTATTTGTAATTTTAATTAAAGTTTAATTGAAATTAAAATTTAATTTCAATTAAATTGCTAAAATATCTAAAACCTATTTTAAATATACTTAAACTATAAGAGAGTTAACACTTCTTGCCTAACCTTCTATGTAATAGTTACAAATTTTTCTCAGCACATTTTGTAGTTATCATTAAAGGCTGTGCGACTCCGATGGTGAAGATGAATCAATTTTAGAAATAGTTAGAAGGAAATGACGAGAAAAGAATTAAACATTAGAATAAGGTACGAATTAAAATTCATGACTTATTATGATATATATATTAATTATTTTTATTAAATTTTAGTGAGCTTATCTTTCAAGAAATCACATACAAAAAAAAATTGTGCGACCTGATTTGCTAACAATAGTTCCTTATTTTGACTTGACTTGGAAAATATAATCCTTTAATTAAATTATAGGACCAGTGTATTTGGTTTTTAATTATTTTCCTTGAAGAGTAGGGGACCATGGGCGGGATGTACCTCCCTTCCTTTCTCCTTCCTCGATCCTTCTGTCTGATTTCATCGTAAGGTTCTGATACTTCCGTGACAAAGAATTCACTTCTGGTCAATGCAAAGACACACCAAGTTTCAACTCAATATTTGTCTGAACTAATCTTTGACTGTTGTATCAATTGTTTCAAATTCAGTCACTGCTACACCCTTATACTTTTCGAATCCAAACAAAAATTGGAAGTTGATTAGTTGTTACTTTACTATCTTCCGTTGATTGCAAGTGGTTGGACGTTAGATACGGAGAAAGTATGCTCGTATTCTTCCTAGAAATGAGAGGGGAGAATTCCCTGGCAATGAGGACTGTGAGGAACGTAATAAGAAGTGGAGGCCCGCATCTTCCATCTTTTGCCCGCAAATAGCGCTTGTTTGTCGAAAAATGGCTACTTATTTCGGCTTTGGTCCCAATCACATCATTCCCAATCCACCGCCCAGTTTACTCTTTGCTAAACGAGCTTTTCCATCATCATATGCACTACCTCCCCAAGGCCTAAGCCCTTGGAATTGGAAGGTGTTTGGTGTGGTGGTTAAGTGGGTCTGCCCTGAATCTATCAAACTCCGCGAGAATCGCGTTGCTTGGACTAGTTTTTTTTAGAGGATTCAGTCTCAGGATCAGGAATGCTTAATTTGGTTGAGAAAATCATACAAAGAAATTGCTAACTAATAAAAAGAAAGACAATAATCAACAGAAAAGGTATAAAAACTAATTTATTTTACTTTTTTCAGAAATTTTCTCATAAAAATTAAAGATCAGGGAAAGGAAAGAGCTTCCTTTAAAGGGCATGTATTAAAGTTCATGCCCACTAGGATACATTGTTCTATTAAAGTTCTTGCCGACTGAAAGCAACTCAATCTAATAACGTGATCTTTAAACTAAACTTCTATGAAAACAGTCACCTCCAAGGATTAAAGAAGTAGAACAAATGAAATGAAGCATCAAACACTCTTTCCCGTTTAAGACTAATGTACTCGGTCGGCTGCAACTTTACGCTGCTCAATACTCATCGATGCTTAAAAAAATACAGTGTCTTTTGTCCCCTCTACGCCTAACCCAACAACGACCTCGTCGATACTCGAAATAACAAAAGCTTTGATAAAGGAAGACAAAGACCTAAGAAAGTTTCCACCCTCTACCCTTTTCTCTTCCTACTCTTTTGGCTTTCCTCTCTCCCTCTCTCTCTCTGTCTCAGGCTTTTTCTCAAACACTTATGTGCATTTACAACGACCACCATCATTGCTGTGGCTGTTTTCCTGTAAGTAGCAGAGAAGCTTGTTGAGTTTTTTGAGTGATGAGAGAGTAAGCAAAGGTTGGAGTGAAAATGGATGGAGCGGAGCTGGAGTTGGAGAGGAGGAGCAAGTTCTTGAATAGTCTGATAGAGAAAAAGAAGGCTAGAGAACAGAAAGAACAATTCGATCGTCTCAATGTCCGTGTTAGAGCTTCTGATATGCCCATCCCTTTGCAGAACAGAGCTTTTGTGTGTGCTCGTGATCTCCTTGACTCTATGTCTGGAAAACTCGACAGCAAAGGTCTTGCTCTAGCACTGAAGAAGGTGAGAACGAGATTTACAATTTTACCATGATTTGTCTCCTTCTCTTTATGTTCCTGAGTTGTAATCAATGGTGTAAAGTGCAAAGATTAATGGGTCTGGTCTGGTTTATTTTGTATTTGTTGTATGCGTCGGTCTGATAAAAGCATACTCATTAAATAGGGCTATTAACAAATATTTGTACTATGAGGTGGGTATGTTGGTTATTTTATGACGGTCCAGTTCCAAAGAAGTCAGGTATGTCTACTCTTAATTCAGTAACTTCATCACCAAGAAGGAAAGCAAAAACTTAGAAGAACAAGTTAAACTCTTGATTTCCGAGAAAAGAACCCCCAGAGTCTCTTGTGAATTCTTTTGGTTTCCTTTCTGGTTTTCATTGAATGCATTTGGTATAAAAAATAACATTGACTGCTTTTGCCTGGTAACAATTGCGTGCTATTTTCTACTTCTGGTTCATTACTGTTTTTCTTACTTTTGTTTTGGAAAATAGCAATTTTGATTGGTTGCCGACGTACAACTTACTATCTGACAATGAAAATACTTATTATTAACTACCACTTGTCAACTGTTTTTGTAGATACAGGCCAATTAAAATGTTTTGCTGGGCATGGGTGGCTGTTCCTTTTTCCGTTTGCCACTTGTGCCTCTCTTCTTTCATTCATCCATTAATATTTAACGAATGAATGGACGGAGAGGGGCACAGGGTGGTACACAGAAACAGTATAGATGGATTGATCCTCTTTTGTCAGGCAGCAAATAAACTTTTCCACTTATTACCAAAATTTCCAATTGATAATTAGTATTGACGGATATGGTTTTCCCGATAGTTGAGGAAGTACTTAGCAATGATTTTTGCCAATAGCTCTTACCGTATAACAAAGAATATAACGTTTCCAAATTTGAAAGTCGTTTTATGCTTTGGTTGTTGTGAAAACTTCAAGAAATTAAAAAAAGAGAAGAGAATTAATCCCGGAAGTAACCAAAATTACACAGGACCTGCAATGTAGAAATAAAACTAGAAAACAATTTACCCCACAGAAGGCCTAAGATGAAGAGGTTTGGCTGTTGATTGTGTGATGTTCATGATTCAATTGCATATTCAATAGGGGCTTGAACTATGTATGCTTATTGTGGCTTATTTTTAATCTTCCTATGGTATGATATAAATTAGAAACCTCTGGAACTCATCCTTAGCAGCCTGTTATCATTTACTTAGCGTTTAAAGGTATCAGAGCAATGAAACTTGACCTCAGTAGTCTGCAAACAGTTATAAGATTTGTTCATTGGTTTTAGAACAAACTGCCTCTCACCAAACTAAGCATGATATTTGTCTTCATTCCTAGCTTGATCAAGATTATTGTGCTTACTCAAAACTGAAGTCTTTTTTGAAAGAAAAACCCAATTGGACTATGGAAAGCTTAGTTTTTCATTTGATCTACACATTTGTTGAAGTTTCGCTTGTTATAAATTATCATTGAGAATGATGTTATCGTGGATCCATCAATTTAAGCAAGAACTTCGACCTATGAACGTGATGGTTGTGAATTATCAATTTAGGTAAGAGAAATCTTCATATAACATGATGATTCGTACTGATCTTTAATCACAATGCCTTGCTGAAATGGATTTTTGGTATTTCACTCTAATAGTCGTGAATTCGTGATGGCAAGAACAAAGGATATGATGAGATAGCAAATAATTTTTATGTACTTGGAAATAGATGGCAAATACTTGGGAATTTATCCGCAGAATTTTATAATGCATTGTCTATTTGCATTTATACCTTTGTCACAGAAAATATATATTTTTCTGTAGTTGAGCCTTAATGATAACTTGTTCTGTTTTACTAGGTTGCGGTTCCTGTCTGTTGACTTTGAAAATCAAAAACCATACATCTAAATTATAAATTATTTCTGCTATGTTCACCTTTTCCACTCTTCAATTGTGTGTTTCTCCCACCATGATATTTGCTTCTTTGCAACTGCTAAAGTTCTCTTACGCATAATAGCCTGGCAATTTTCGTAAAAGAAGGACATGGCAACGGCGTTCACAGCTCTAGAATAGGAAACCGAGGAATAAAAGAAGGGAGCTAACAAAACATGGTGAAAAGCAATGGACCCAGAAATTGGGGGAAATGAAAAAGAAACTATGAACAGTTTGTGCCATTGTAGGAAAACAATGGTTTTTCCATTGTGATATCTCTCTTTCATGCCTTTTATGATAACTTATTAAACATGGCCATGCTATCTCATTTGTCTCGGATCATATTTTCTTGCTCATCAATGGATTAGTTTATTAATCGCTCAATTATACGAGCACAGAAGCATATCATATTAAGTAGTTGGTATTATGCTGCATTCATCTTTTCCATGATAAAGTTCAACTTCAAAGTTGAGCTGTGCTTCTTTGTAGTTATATTGAAATGGAATATGAAATTAAAGGTAGTAATACCATTCATCTCTGTGCAAGGGGTGCCCAGCGTAGGTTGTATTCACTCTTGTTTCCTAAGTGACTTGTGGAATAGTTTGGTCTGTAATATACTTATCCACGGAGAAGGGCCATCGAAAACCAGCTTATTCTATTTGTTGCTTCCCCTGACAGGAATTTGACTCTGCATATGGACCTGCTTGGCACTGCATAGTTGGAACCAGCTTTGGTTCGTACGTAACACATTCCACAGGAGGATTCTTGTATTTTTCCATTGACAAGGTTTATATCCTCCTCTTTAAGACTGCTGTTGAGCCTTTGGATCACTGACTGATTTGAGAACTTTGATTTCTTCCAATGTCTATGTTGTTCTTGGCAAATCCAAAATATCAAATCTTGGTTCGTATGTAAAACTGCTGACTTTAATACTCATAAACTCTCAATTTTATTTTAATGTTTTGTGTAACTCTCTTTGTAGGAGCATAAACGAATGCTGTGATTTGTTATACACATACATACATAGATTAGAGGGAAAAGAGAATATAAACTTTAGGGTCAATTTGTTTATATTTATATTTTTAGTTTTTAGTTTTTTTTTAAATTCAATAAAAAATATGTTTATTTGAGTTTTTAGTTTCTGTTTTTACTTTTAGCTTCTTTCAATTTTCAAAAATTATGAAAATCTTAAAAGTGATTTTTTGTTTTTGTTTTTTTTTCCATAGTTTAATTTACTATCAACTAAATAAATATTATCTATTTATTTAATATATTAATTATTAATAAGAATTATAAATAATTTAATTTAATATTATATACATAGTTAATTAAAA
>JANZLD010000235.1:15925111-15938298 GCA_026413575.1 Erythroxylum carthagenense | reverse complement strand
CTCCACAAATGTTCTCATTTCTATACTACTATTAACAATTAACCAAAAGACATTTTCATGTGCTCTGCGTTCTTAAACAACTTACCTTTCCTTGCGTTTCTCCAAAAACCTAGCCAACGATGCTTTTCGAGCCTGAGGAACTGTTCATAAGTATTCACAAGTCAAACAACAATCAAAAACTACAGCAGATATAAATCTCATAACTTCAGCATCTATCCTGAATGACTAAGAAATATGCAACTCAGTAATTACATACCCCAAACAATTTCCCCCAAAACAAAGACAGACATATCTATGCCGAAACATCTACACTTTGTTATTAAGACTCTGCTTTAGGACATCATTATTTTCAAAACGGTCATACCAGATGGGATCGTCGCTGTTGCACCAAGAGATCCCATCGCACTTGAAATATTTTTAGTCTCCAATTTGCTAACAGTGTTTGAAACTGCTGTAGTTTTTGTTGCGATGATTTCTTCAGTGCTAGTAGAACCGCTAACTGACTGAGCAACTGAATGTGAAGAAACTGATAAAGGACTTGAGAGATGAGAACAAGGCGGGGTACTTATTGGCTGGTT
The DNA here is from genome assembly GCA_026413575.1 of Erythroxylum carthagenense. Taxonomy (NCBI): domain Eukaryota; kingdom Viridiplantae; phylum Streptophyta; class Magnoliopsida; order Malpighiales; family Erythroxylaceae; genus Erythroxylum; species Erythroxylum carthagenense. The sequence goes on along the minus strand of JANZLD010000235.1, from coordinate 15,937,720 downwards.
CACAGGATTAACACCAGCAGCTGTTTGGTTTAAAATAGGTGCCTGGACTTCAACTTTTGGTTGTGCTGTGTTGGAGGAATTTGATGATCCGTTTTCAGCCAAGAACATGATAGCTCGAGCCTGGAATCCAAAAAACATAAAACTCAACACTGCCAAGTAGAAAAATAAGTAAAATAATGGTTAAGATTAATAAGAATAGAAAGATAGGAAACCTTCTCAGGGGTTATATCATCATAGACATTCACTGTGCCCGCATAAAAGATGGTCAGTGGAGTAGGAGAGACTGGTGTTTTGACACTGTTTTCCATAACATTCTGAGATCAAAACACAACATAATCAACAAGTAAATATCAAAAATATCAAAGTATTTTAATACCATGCTTCTGTCTTCCCAACTGCAGAACTAAAAGTTGGAAAATTTGGAGCCATGACGGGAATTCCTCCAAGTAATAACGGCTTCATGTTAGTGCCTGAAATTGTCTGCTCAGTGGTTGCAAAATAACTCCGAGAGAGAGGGTTGTCCACAGCAACTGAAACTGCATGACTGGGGACTGGAAACATCTTCCCATCGAGAGGATGATGCACAGAAAGCACATCATGTTGCAGGGCATAAGCAGTCAGTGAAAAGTGAGTCCCACCTTGCCTGTTGTGATTGAATGATTTCTATATGGTAAAAATCAAAATGAAAAATAATGATTCAGTGAATATCATCAAGAACTGGGTCGAACAGATGTGGAAATGATGGTCCATTTCATTTCACTTGAATTAAGGCCGAGGAATTATTTTCCCCTGCAGTTTTGTTGATCCAGTGTCTGTCTAAAGCTGTTTATGCAAAGGAAATACCACTATGCCTCCATGCAAATCCTAGAATCACCTCTAAACATAAAAAAGAAATGGCAGAATAAAGACATACCTGGATTTCAGCAATTGGGCGTTTTCCGTTAGGATCATAACCATCTGCAGGTGAGATGGACAAGAAGTTAGGGGGTAGCAAAAGATCAGATGCAATCTTCTTAGTCTTGTCTTCCTGAGGAACCTTGAATGACTTCGAATGAGTGAGAGCAGAGATCTTATTGGAAAAGGGCCATCGTAACCATGAACCTTTAGCAAATCGTAGAAGTTGAAAAATAAGACTAATATAGCTTACAGGCTTTTCAGCTAGAGCTAGTAACGTATCAAGATTAAACCATACAAGTAAAAAACGTCATAATAGAACAAATTCGAACCGACAGTTTAGCATGTAGCTGTTGTTAGGAACGGATACACGAAGTAATAAGTTAAAGATAGATTTCAGAAAATTCTTCTCGGATACTGAAAAATTTTAGCAGCACATGGCTCAAAAACATTAAATCGTAGTAAATTTAAACAAAAAGAGAAAGACGTACACCTAACAAAGAAGGAGAAACAAGACAAGCAGCTTTGAACACGCACTACAATTCTGTTTAGAATTATGGTTAAATATAAATATACCATCTCACCACCATAAAAACCAAATTAGCTGCTTAATGGGATAGAATCTTTTGGTTATTTCCTCGGCTCTCTCTTTTTTAAGTAGGATATCCCAGTTTCAGCAAACATGCAGTCTAAAACTCACAAGGCAAAGGCAGAGAATTTCAGACTAACCCATCTCCCAAAAGCAAGGACTATAACCAAAACAAGCTCAAATTGCAGAATGTTAGAGTCCGTAGAAAGGGAAAAATTTTAGAGGGATGATAGCAAATACCTGTCTCTTTGAACCCGTCAACGTTAACCTCATCCTCCGCAGGAACGAGTGGCTGCTTTGAGCTCAATCCCAGAAAATCTCTCTCCATTTCAACTCTCAAAATTTGCACACGGGATAATAAACAAAAAGAAAAGACAAAGAATTCACAAAAAATCAGCTCAAACAAGTAAGGTCGACCTCTCAACGAAACTTGTGAGTGTAGAGAGAGAGAGAAAAGAAAAAACAAAAAAGCTTCCAACTGCAGCAAAAGCTAGAGGGAGACCGGGAGAGAGAAATGGGGTCCGAGTCACTGTATAATTATATGAATCAGTTTACTTACAAGCAGATGCAGAGCGACCAGGCGTCTTTTATAAGATGTTTGACGGTTAATAATATCACGGTGAAACGATTAAAAAAGAAAAGAAAGTGAAACATCACCCACGTTTTCCTTTTGACTCCAACAAAACACCATAATTTGTGGCAATTACTTTTAATAGTTTAACATTTTTAATAGAGTGGAATTAAATCATTACAAACCATTCATATTTGCTTTATAAAATAAAAATTTAATTCCAATCCACTCATATTTGCTTTATAAACTAAAAGTTTTTTTTATTTTAAAGTGAAAATAGTATATACTTTAACAAAGAAAACAATCGTCAGGATCAAATCGCTTCTTTCCACTTTAGCTTACAAAAATACCATAAATAAATTTGTAATATGTAAAACCAGAAAGTTGGAAATATATGCTTTAGGTTCATATTATAAAAAAAAAATGAAAATTCCACATTGATAAGCATTAAATCGTTGAGTCACAAACAAATTGAAGTTTATAAGTCTCGAATCAAATTTAAACAAGGATAGAATTTTGAGGTATATTATATATTAAATATTTTTTTCCCCTGATTCAGGTGATAACCAAGATTGAGCATGTTCAGTGTTTGTGGTTATGTTTCATATTTTTTATTATAAATTAAGATTTTTTTAAAATCATTAAATAAGATTACATATTATTTTTTTTCTTTCTATTAGTAGTTAAATTTGGGCATTTGACAAATTATAAAGACCTAGTCAAATATTAGCATGTTTATATGTTATCTGCATGAGCAAATTTGTCAGTAACTCCAAAAAAGAAAAAAATGTTTACTATTTGATTTTAAAATATAATGCCAAATGCTGATATTAATACCAAATAATGGACTATTAAATCGTAATATCATTCAACAAGATGAAAATAATATTTAAAAAATATATATCCATTAAGAAAAACTATCCAAATACCAAGAGCTTCCTCGAAAGTCGAAATCGAAATATAGGACACGAGACGATTTTGTAAGGCAGAGGAATAAGCCGGCGACATCCGCTTACGCTAACCGGAACAGCACGTAAGAGAGCACGTGCTACAGTCATTAAAAGTGGGGTCCCTCTGTCGGTGATAACGCACATGTGCAACTCTTTCTTTTCGTTATGTTGTTTGGTAAACTGAAACGTGTGCTTTTTCACGTGATGCAAAAAGGGCGCTAGTGCCCTCGTGCTCCTGCTCCGACGTCGTCCCAACTGCGTTTGCTGTGTACAATTTGCACCTGTTCCTCACCTTTTCCGAAATGGTATCACGCTAACTTCTTCCATCAGTATTCTACTTTTAATTCTATTACACAATTATATTTATATAAATTACGATTTTATGTTCTTAATGAATTTTATTCAGCATATAAAAAAATAAAAAGTATTTTATTGATACAAATGTAATATTTATATTATGTGTACTTTATCATTATTTTTTAACTTAAGTATAAGATAATAAATTCTTTTTAAAAAATGAAAAAAAAATTAAAGATTAAAACAATGCTCTTACTCTACAAGGATCTTAGGGATTTGATTATAAAATTTTACCTTGTAAATACAAAACCTCCCTGTGAAATCATGAGACTGGAAAATAGATTAATCTTTTATTTCTTAAATGGCCAGTAGGATGAGAGCTTAATATTATAATAAATCATATGGATGGTATATAAGCTGGAACTTGTGATGCAGCTCTTATAAGACTTATTGGTGGAAATTTTCACGAGCTTCAGAGTCATAACAAGAACTTACTTTCTCAATTCACAAGTATAAACAATGTCACGTACCATTGTACTATTAGGTTTAAAATCAAAGTTTAAAAATTAACTTGTAAGTGATTAATTTAAACATGAATACTTGAACATCAATCTAATTATTCGATGTGACGTTGGATTTAATGAATGTATGTCCTTTTTTTTACTTTTCAATGTCATTTCTTACAAGACATTAGTTGAAATATTGTTTTATTTGACTGATATATACTTACATATTTTGTCTATCAATTAAGTTATCCAACTTCTGGAACCAAATCTTCTGTACTGTTTTCCCAATTCCAACCCTGTGCCCGATAACTTCGTCTACAAGCTTTGCAATAAATAAATGAGTTTTGTGGCTGATAATGCTTGGCACAGGGTTGGAACTGGGAAAAGGGTACAGAAGATTTGGAGCCCCAACTTCTATTCATATTTGGAATATTGTTACAATGATTTATTATAAGTTAGAATGTAGTGATTGTCCAATCACTAAGGTGGAATTAGTTGTGATAGACTTTTCTAATTGTGAACTCATATAGTAGGATAGGTTGGTTTTAATTTGGAGGGGAAACGATTAGAGACCGGTAAAAACTTAGGAGATATTCTGTAAAGTAAAGATTAAATATTCTATAAACTTAGGAGAAATGAAGGCTACTAATGATGAAATCATTTTCTTAAATAATAGTTTTACATAAATGAGTAATATTGATAGATCTTAGATATATAGACGATTAATACCCGATGGTTTTATTAATCCTGAATTTGTTAAGTAAGTTAAAGCTTTTATTCGCTATGCATGTTCTCAACCTGCATATATGAATCAACCAAAGATCAGATATCTATGTAAAAAGTGCAAACATATTCGTTTTCTTTCTATTGATGAAGTGAATCTCCATTTGTTAAAAAAAGGTTTGTTCCAAATTATTTTGAATAGACATAACATGGGAGCCATTAATTTATAGTATTTCAAGAGGTAATGAAGCAAGCTTGTCAATAAATATGGATGAGTTTGAAGAGGGGACTGAATTTAGAACAAGTAATATAGGTGTAACTGAAAATCGTTACATTCAAATGATTTATGATGTAGTTGGTTATACCTTTCAGGAAAATATAAAAAATCTTGATGAAGAACCAAACCCACATGCAAAACAATTTTTTGACTTACTGCAATCAACTGACCAAGAATTATGGCTAAATTATAAGACCATGGTTCGATTATCTTCAATTGCTCGAATATTGAACATAAAATTTGAAGGGCATATTTCTGATCGAATTTATGATAAAATACTTGTTTGATATAATGAATCATTAACTCCTAATCATACAGTGGTTGACAATTTTTATAATATGAAATTTTGGTTTTTCAGTTGAAAAAATTGATTGTTACGAATTAGAATGTATGTTGTTTTGGAGAGAAGATGTGGAATTACAATAGTGCAAATTTGGTGGTCAATCTAAGTTTAAACTTTGAAAGCGTACTATAAAACATAAATTAGTACCTTGAAAGTGAATATATTATTTCCTACTTACTTCGAGACTTCAAAAATTATAAGCCTCTAATGTTATTGTATCTTACATGAGATGACATAATGAACATGAACAAGAAGATGGAATAATGAACCATCCATCGGATGTACTCACATGAAAATATCTCAATAACAACTATTATGAGTTTGCAACTGAAAGTTGAAATGTTAGCTTGGGATTGTTGATGAATGGATTATAACCTTTTGGTCAATCCAGCCAATAATATTCATCATAGCCAATCATAATTACTCCTTATAATTTGCCTCCATAGATGTGTATGAATAAGGCATATATGTTTTTGTCAGTGATTGTGCTAGAGCCTACAAATCTAAAGCATAAAATTGATGTATTATTACAATCATTGGTATCTGAATTGCATAATCATTTTATACCGCCAATAATTCCCGCCTTTTTACCGACGGAAAGAAAGGTTCTGTCGTTAAATTCATTTACCAACGGAATTTACCTACGAAATTTTCCGTAGATAAACTCAAAATTTTTGATTCCGCCAAAAATTTCATCCATTCTTAGTGACGGAATATATACCATCGCTAAATTCCATCGCTAATTTTGCCGCAACAAATTCCCTCCAAATTTAGCGACGAGTATTAGTATCGTCGCTAAATTACTCAATTATAGTGACGGAAATATGTTTTCAGTCGCTAATTTTCAACGGTATATTTTCCGTCTGAAATTTATTACCGACGGCTATATTGTTCCGTTGCTAATGTCCGTTGCAAATTTTGCCGGAACAAATTCCCTCCAAATTTAGCGACGAATATTAGTACCGTCCCTAAATCACTCAATTTTAGCGACGGAAATATGTGCGACGGAAAGCATATTTCCGTCGCTAATTGTCAACGAAAACTTTTCCGTTACTAAGTTTCCGTCGCTAATCTACATTTTTCTTGTAATGTCTCTTAAGGGTAGGAATGAACAAAAAAAAAATTTAGAGTAGGGGATAAAGATATAATTGATCTTAACTGTCGTAATTAACGATAGTAGTAATAGAATTTATCAATTATTTCATCATTAGATATTATTAAATGGTGAAGAATACAAGAAATCGTGAGTGACCCATAGATACCTTAAACAAATATACCACTCGTGATAGCGATTGTTAACTATTTTTTAATAACCATTATTAGCAATTTCCCTAGCTAGTCCTGCCCTTGCAATCACATAATTCAATCAAATTGTTGTCGTCTACTCGGACCAATAAACTTATGATATATTGATGGATATTAACCATGGATGATAAGAGAGAAACACGTGTGTGGTATACTGACACTATAACCTTTTTGTTTCCTTTAACAACCTACTCGTCACCATCTATTAGGCTTCTTGGACCTTAAATAAACTTCCTACCATTGGTGGCATCAATGTTCTACGAAGGTTATGTTTCCATATTTCTGTTGTCTTTGTTCACAATGTTTAAGTAAACTGAGTTCAATACCTAGTCTCTACAATTTGTAGTAACTCAACAACGATGGTAACTAATCCAATGGTGGCTTGACTAGTGGCAACCCTTTGCAATTGGTTTGTAGTTTGAAAGCGTTAAATATGAGGTTTCCAAAACCAATCTTTGTTTTCTTTTAAATTTAACTTTTCATATTCTTAATAAAATTGAATTTGCCTAGGCATATCGTTTTAATTTTAATCATTATATTAGATCACCAATACCAAAATAGAAAATTGAGTTATAAAATTAAAGAAAGCTATGATAACATTATTAAGAATCAAGATATGATTACATCATGTTCACAATGAAAGAAAATAATTTTTTTAGATTTCTTAAAAACTAATATCACTCTAATTTTATAAAATTATTAAATCCATAAACATAATAAAGTATGAATTGTAAATTGTAAGTTTGATTTCATGTTTTATAGCTCCTTTAAAATCCATAAGTTATGTGAAAACTACCATAACTGTATAAATGTCTGATTTTTAATAGTATTTACATAATCAAATTGAGAGAACTCTATAAGTGATATAAAAAGGGATAACCTAATACTATTGGGTCATGCAAAGCCTAAGTCTATATATAATATGGCTTAAACTTTTAAATAATTTAAATTAATTATAATTTAAATCAAAATTTAATTAAAATCATAATTAGTTACAATTAAATACGAATTAAGTGTTATTAAGATCTAATGTATAATATTGATGTTAACTTATTAAATATATTTTATTTTGACCATGAAATTTCTGAAATTTTATAATCAAGTTCAATTTAATTTGAGTATATTTTCTCTTTTTATTCATTCTTTATATATGATCTGTTCAGTTCTCAAATATATTTGAATGAATATAAATTAAATTCTTGAATGTATCTTTAATTCTCCAATTAAATAAGTTACATCTATAGATTAATATTGGCATCTAATAATATACCATGATTTTTTCTATAATTCAATTATTTTATCATACAATTTTCTTATTAAACATAAAAGGTAAAATTAATCTCTATTCTATTTAAGTCTAATCATATTATTTTTCAACAATAGTAATTGATTCTTTTAATGACATTTGAAAATTATTTTCAAAGTATCATTTGACATTAGTTAAGAATTTCTCGAGTCAATATTAATAAAGAATAAAGGTATTAAGTGAGAATAATAAAACATTTTCTTTAAATGCTTTATGATACTAATTGAAATCTAATATTAATCACTCAACTATCTCTATACAATTTATACCATAAACAATGAATACGAATTAAGTTACCGTTGACTAGGATAAGTCCTGTATAAGATTAAGATATAACAATAGTTATGTGAGATATTTTGAATATCTCAAGTCAAATGATCTCTGGTACAATCATCATAACGATTACTTCTATAGATTTAATAAAGTTATTCATAAGCAACCGTCTATTTATTTAAGTATATTTATGCTTTCGTTTATGAGATTAATTACTTTCTTCGTAAGGAAAAAACGTAACATGTACTAATCTTTTTATTTTATTAATGTCTAATCTTAATCAATGTTTTAAAAATCAAACAAAAAATTTAACTGATAAAAAGTTTAAGATATAAAGGATCAATTGATCTTAGATTATTATAAAATCAGTATATAGCAAAGATTGAAAAAAATTAAAAATTATTAAATAAGAAGTCTATCATTGTCCATGGAAAAGTTGAAATTTAATTGAAAAAATAGAATATAAAAAAACAGCTAGTTTATTTTTGATTTAGAAAGGCTGGTTGGTTTATGAAAACCAATAAGTTAATTAATAAACCGCTAATTTTTAATAACAAAAATTATTAAAGTAAATTAAATTAAATCAATTCAAGATTTTTATAGTAAAATTAATTGAACTAGTTTGATTTTTTAATCATTAATTTTAATGAAGTGGTGACTAAGAATAATTTAAAAATAATACATAAATGTAATATGATTATCAAATCTTATTATAATTTTATTTATAAAGTATATTTATGATATAAAATTTATTTTATAAATAAATAAATAAAATAGATATAAATAAGATAAAGAATACTTTTAATTAATTAATTGTGCCACAAATATATAATCTGTAGAATACTGCTTGCTTTATCCTACTAGCTAATTATCCACAATTTCATTTATGCAATATCCTTAATTTAAGCACATGAAATGCTTTGGTAAAACACTTTAAAGTTTTAACTTTTAAGCAATGGTTAGAATTTCCTAATTCCCTAATGTATCAGATATGATCCAAATCATTATCACAGATTAGGTAGAGGAGACTTATTTGATTCTCAGCGGCCCTACTAGCGGTAATAATAAGAATAAGTTGTAAGCACTGGTCTATCCCCTCGTGTATTGTTATTGTTATTAGGTTTGGCCATGCGAATGCCTAGTTGAGGTACTGTACCCAAACCCAACTAACAGTCGTCGCCAACTTCCTAAATTGTGTACTTCTGTTAGAAGAGACCTTCGTGGGGGTTGAGCATGAGCCAGCTTAGTTGGAAGATAAGGCCACTAAGCGTCGCAGTGTCTAGCTGTTTTCTGTGTTTTCTTTCTCTGTACTCGGTTGTATACTTTGTTTATTTTGAGTGACCTAATGATTGAGTGGCTTTTGTATTTACTAACTTTATAAAGTTAAATGTTTTACTTTTGAAAGAGACAGGACTTTCTTTATTTTTTGGAGTGGTTGGATTGGAGTAGATAAATACGAATTTAAATAAATTATTTATCTTCAAATTTTCCAAGTTTGACAGCCGCGGACAAAGATCAGCCTCAGAACGCCTGTCAGGAAATATAACGGCCCAATGATCTTGCGACAAGTATTATGGTTTGGTCTCACTCTTTGTATATAGTATTTCAATAAAGCACGTGCTATTTTCTGGACTCATTTAGCTCTCGATGGCTAATGATTCATAATTGTTATAGCTTTCCTTTGAATCACATTAATTTATGAAATTAAATGTTTCTTTTTTCTAATGATAGAGGTGTCATGATGGAGTGTGTTCACCTTAATTTAAGTTTGTTAAAGCCATCACTTTTGACCTAAGTAACAATGTCGTAAAGCTACAAATATTTTGACAAAGTTGGATTGCTAGAAGCAAGATATTCAAAATGATCGAATGTAAATCTTATTTGTCATCATACGAAATTATTCTTAGTCATCATCTCTATATTTTGTACTTGAAAACATTAAAACTTAAAATGCTTATATTCTTTTTATGAGTTTTTTATATTCTTTTTATGAGTTTTTCTTGGGGATAGATGCAAAGTTATAGATTTTATATCATACGAGCCGACATCAACTAAAAAAAGTACAAAATACTATTGTTTGGTATCGGCTGTTAGTACTGATGATTTCATCTATACCAACAATATTTAAAATACTAGCCAACTATTAGCTAATATCGTAAATTTTAAAAAGTTGAAGGACCAAGATTCTGCGTCTGTTACTCTCTCTCTCATACACATTTTTTATTTTACTCTCTCTCTCTCTCTCCTCTCTTTCTTCGGGCCTAGCCACTCAATGTCCCTGTCCCAGTCCTAGCCCAACCCTACGATCATCTCTGCCTCACGCAAGGTGTTGTCGCCGACCACCATTACCTTATGATCGTCTCTCCTGCAATGTATGGTCTCGCCTGCCTAGTGCCTAATTACACAAGCCTCCACCTTTGGTCCCCTAGTCGCTAGCCACCACTGCCCCGCACCTTCGAGCCTCTAGTCGTTGCAAACTCTATCCAACAGCTCGCTTGGATAAATTAGATTAGGATTTTGAATTTTACAAATCTATATTCAAACCTAACTGACCCAACTCAACCCAACCTGAACCGATCCACCTACTTGTTGAGCCGCACCAATCCAAGGATTTAGCTTAGTGAAGGTTGCAAGAAATTGCAACAAAATTTTGTAAAATTGTGAAGTTATGAATTATAGAATTATGGAAATTGATTATAGAATTTTGGAATTGTGGAATTGTATTGATCGCTTGATCAGTTGATTGTTAATTTGAATATTGAATTATGTATTTGTGATCTTGTGTTGTCTAGTAATTTTGTATGTTAAATTGTTAGTTCTTCGTTAATAGCGTTGGATTAAATTGAATTGTGTAGTGTATTGTATATGTTGATTGTGGAGTTAATTTGATTAAAAAACTTTGAATGTTGATTAAATTGGAGAATGAAAGATTGTTGAATTAATGTTAAGAATTAACATTTCAATCATAATGTTGATTAAAATTAGTTAAGAAATTAAAATATTGATAAGCATTACAAATTGCGTTGTATAAGCAAACAAAATATATTAATTTATCGTTTAATTGTAACACCTCCTATGCGGAACCTATAACTATCCACACATAAGGCAACCAATTTTCTATGCATACATTCACGACATTCATTTCAATTCAATGCTATACATATACACATTGCAAAACTCTCCAGTGCTTAACATTATCATTTAACAGGAGTAAAATATTTTTATATTTACATGATAATCCAAAAGAAACATACAACTTCCTTTAACCATTATATGTACAATCATATTTAGCTAAAAATGCCTTCCAAAAGAACCTTTTCTTCTATCTGTTGGCCTTGGACCCTGCAGATGTTTCCTATACCTCACTTCTATGACTTGACCTACATAAATTGACACTTGTGCTAAGCTTGAAAGCTTAATAGGAAAACATTTAGTTTGGATGACCACTCACAAAGTCATCTACTAAGCACATACATTCATAAACATGGTACAAATACAAATAATGATGACATATTTAATCAAATAAATAATGCAAACATGCTTTAATTTTTTTTCATATACTATAAATTCACCTTCAAAACTCAAACATTGATATTCAACACTCAATGATACAAATTATCAATACAAATGCAAATGCTTATCAATATCATATACCACTGTTTCTAAATCATCAGAATATTTGAGCACAAATGTTTTCAACCCTCAATCAACTATAGCTTGGTTTGGACAACCAATTCACGCCCAAAATCAATTCAAATTCATAGATAAGTAACTCTATCAGATCAGTTGCAAACTGCTTCCCATGGACCAAAATAGGGCAATCTCTATACACTTTATTCACATATACATTATGGCCCAATGGACTAGTCACATGTATATCACATGCTAATCAATCTATTGATAAAATTCTATCACACAATCTTTGAAGGCTCACAACAACTCAAAATTATTTGGTTTCTCTCCCTACCACACTATCAGTTGACTCATCACTAGCTTCACGAGGTCTTTCCATCTCTACTATTTATAAGAAAACAGGGACATCTACATTAGGCCAACTCTAAAATCAAACCATATCACACATTACTAGACTCTTATTGGTCTAAACCTCTTTAATCGGGCTCTGATATCACAAAATGTAAGACCCCCTATATGAAACCTATAACCATCCACACATAAGGCAACCAGTTTCCTGTACATACATTTATGACATGCATTTCGGTTCAATGCTATACATATGCACATTACAAAACTCCCCAATACTTAACATTATCATTTAACAGTAGTAAAATATTTTTACATTTATATGGTAATCTAAAAGAAGCATACATTTTCCTTTAATCATTTGTAAATTTCATAATTCATATATTAACAAATCATATGATATACATTTCAAGTCAGAAAATCTACATTCGTGTTCATGCATGCTAGTCATAACTAATCACCATTAGAAGGGTGTTAAAATCACACTTGTATAATCATATTATACACATATGAGCAATGTAGGAAAATCCCGGGAGGAACATCACATGTTCCAGCAGCGGAAACAAAAATTTTTTATTCCCAGGACCTTCCCGA
>JANZLD010000235.1:15556935-15569267 GCA_026413575.1 Erythroxylum carthagenense | reverse complement strand
GGCCACTGAGACGGACGATGGTTGGCGAAGACCGGATCTCCTTCCACAGATTCCAGATCTGGCGAAACAGACGCAAATGGAAACATGTTTACGCGTTAGAATGAAACAGACGCAAATGGAAACATGACCGGATCTCAATGCTTACCGTGCCTTTGGTTGTGGCGAGGAAACCGTAGACGAAAGGGAAGACAAAGACGGAGGAAGAAAGGGAAGACGAAGACGACATTTCCAATTTCCAGTTTCAGCCATTCATAAAAGTCGGGGCAGATCCGACATTTCCAATTTCTGTCCAACGGACAGAATGTTCTGTACCACTGATTTGGATCGGACAAGAATTCTATGTCCATGTCTAGGTTGGACAGGACAAAAACCAACCACAGACATTAACCAAATGTAATGATGGACAGGATTTTCGTGTCCTTGTCCACTGTCCACATGGACATGGACACTAACCAAACGTAGCATAAGGAAGCTTGGAGTCCTTTATTTAGTAGGTCGGGTAGGAATATAGGGTTAAGATGATATAAATGACAAAAGATGCCTGGATGACGTTGCTCATGAACTAGAAGATCAAAGCCTACAATAGAAACTCACAGATGTTTTTATTGCAAAATCAGGCATGCAGAAGAAATAACTACCAAGGCTCTTGAAGTACAAGCCTTGCATGTGACACCATCAGTACTTCGTAAACAAATGCCACACGAATGAATTGTTCTCAGGCTGATAGGTCCTCAAGTAGAAATATTCGATCAAATATTGAGTCACATTAGTGGCACAGCAAATCTTTTGAAATTGTTAAATGCATTCACAATTCATCAATGCTCCAACTTATTTAGCCACGGATTAATTAAACTAAGATCATCTGCTCATAAATAAGGTTACATATAAATGGTATTGGGCCGGTAGAAGAAAGAGGATATTTATGTACAATATCTTGTTTACTCAGCTTTCACGCCTTAAAGAATACAGCACCTCAGCACCAGTCCCTTTTGATCCATCCTTGAGTCTTCATTTCCTGAAATAAAATTTGACATGAATACTGAAAAAATAAGCAATATGATTAGATAGGAAAGATGTTCTAGAGTCCTGCCGCCGATAATGCCCCAACTATCATCTGACCCTATTAGTTCGGAGTTGAAGCAGACCGTCATAGGCCATGAAGAACTTGTACTTACATCTGCCTCACCCTTAAAAACTTCCTAGCCACATATGGATACCTAACATATTCACTTCAGGTAGAAAACTGCCGTCCATTACTAGGACATCTTCAGAGTAAGCAACCTTTTCTCACTTTGTTTAGTCCTTTATAATTATCTGTTCTAAACACCAACTACATCCCTTTCATAGAGTTAACAACTATGATTTATTGATTGTTTTTTCTGTTGATTTTCCATACCTTAAATCAATTAAAAGAATTCACTATGGAAAAGGGAAAAGGGAACAAGATGGTATAAAGTAAATTTAAAAAAGCTATGGGGGAGGGAGGCTGATTTGGAAACTATGAGTAGCTAAGTTTACGCAGAAGCAAATATGAGATACCTTCAGGAGGCTGAGCTAGCTTCCGGTTTTGTGGTGACATCATTTCTTTCTTCAATTGCATCAATATATCCTCCATTGTATACTCCCTCTGCCAATTAGCAAGCATTGGGAAAAGGCGTGGTTCAACCTAATAATGAAATCATCAGCAAGGTTAAGATCAAACCACTAGTGAGCAAAAAATGAAGAGGCTAAAATCACCTACCAAACCAGTTTCAGGATTGACACATGTCATATTAATTCGAGTTTGGAACCTCACACTTGGTGGATTATCGGGATAATCCTTGCCACAGAACAGTTTCAACTGATAAATGCGCCCTTCATGTACAGTCTGGCAACCAACACGATGAAATAACTTGTGCTGTTCTCCAATATTATAAAGAGTGCAGACAGTATTGCAATACAATCAAGTTGTATGTTCATAGACAGGAGGCATTACAGAGGAGCAATGCATACTCCAAAAACTTGATTTCCCATGTTTTTCAAAGAACTGCTTTGACTTGACAAGAATTTGGCAACATTTAACAGAGAAATAAAGTAGTACAATGGGAACAGTCTCTAAAATGGGTTGAAAGCAGGTTTAGATTCAACAATCATATTGTTATAAACTGACCCCAATTTGTGTAGTGTCCTATTTGAGCTTCTTTCTTAAAGAATCACCATTTTAGAAACTTCTTTAACCAAGAAAGAATCTCTCCTATGGTTTCTTGTGACTGAGATCTAAATTCCACGACTGCAGTTTAAGAAGCTAAAAGCAACATGCAAATCTTTTTTGACAATCAGTGTTTAGCTTCAACATCTAGATTTTAGGATCTCTGACAATTCCGTAAAGCTTATTTTTCCTACTCTAGATTGGACAAATGTAAGACAAATTGCATATTCCCAAAAGTACGCTTCTCAACGCATATGATCCACATTCAGAACAATAATCATGCAGCTGGCCAATCTAGATATCTGCTGTTGTCTTTCTGCATGCACACAAGCAAAATTTGTACCCCCAAAAAGGGCATAAAGAAAGAACAACTAGCACTAGTTTTGTATAAAAAGTATAAAAGAAAATTTAAGGAGCTCCTAATCCTAAAGAACACCTCATTCCTAATCTAGCTAATTATCCATGAGTGTTATGGATTCCCTGCTTATGTACTGGAATTGAACACAGATATGTATAACTGTGTTTTTGCACCATCATATGTGTTTTTGCACCATATTAAGCATGTCTATCTCTACATGCTCTAAGAGTATGTTCCTGTTGTCATTTTGGGTCATGATTGAGATTTCCAGTATAGTTTATCTAGCTAACTGACTCATAATGTTAATAGGTTTATTGGTAAGGAAATTTTCCCCAGATTGAAAACCTGGCTTTCTACAAACTATTACCTTTTTAGAAGACAATGTTTTTCTAATGAATTCACAAATGTTCATTATATAAATAAAAGAACTAACTGATGAGAAAGAGTTACAGTTGAATATCACTTAAATAGTGAAAACACGATCAACAGGTAAACAACCAAAGCTATGCTCATTGAATTATGCATTATGGGGCTAATTTAGAAATCATCTAAAATTCAACCTCCTAATCCAACCTTGTTGCGTAAGATACTATGATAAAGTAAAAATGACAATATTCTCGGAGAAAGGAAAAGCAAAATGCATACACTGGGGGGACCAATAATAGTTCCTGTCCATGACTGCATGTAGACATCATCAGCATCATCCATTCCGTAGCTGACAGTTCCATCACCAATTCCCTTCTCCCCTCTTTCAAGCTCTTCCAGCAATCTGAAGTTCCTAGGCACTGTAGAGGATGGAGAGTTTCTATTAATTAAGAGAACCTTCACTTCAGGTTTAATCACCTTTAAGAAAACAAAACAAGAGAATTTCCCAAACATGTGGTGCCAGTAAATTGCAAACAATACCAAGGCATATATTACAAGTTAAATGTTATAGTTCCAAAAATTATTTTCAAAATGTAAAGGCATGAAGGCATGTAAATCCAAAATATCAGATGAATCAGATGGCAAATATAAGCCAGACCTTCAAGACAAAACTTCATGATCACAGCTATAAATGTCAATCCAAACCAAACTCTGAATATTTTGCTCGAATCAATATCACACAGACACAATTTGCTACCTTAACTTACAAATTGTTAGTCATTCTGTTCATTCAGAGTGAGCAATATCCAGATGCTCGTACATTGACCTTCGCTATGTTAGGATTACTGGATCTCTAGCTTGAGAACTGTTAACTAGATATAAACATGATGTGCTAAACTAGAAGTCTTGAACTAACTTACATAAGATTTGGAAAGCTAAATAAAAAAGGATACAAAAGAACTCAATCACTTCGAAATAATCAACTTTTGCAATCATGAATCACATCACAAATAGGGCAGTTAAGAGCTTATGGGCCCCCAAACTTACTTCAATCCACTTAAGTAGGCAACTTAAGCTCCCATAAATTCAGTAAAATATCCTGCTTGCTACAGGAATTCGTTATATTTTCACTGTGCCCAATAACATTCATATCACCTTTCATGATCTACTAAAGCAGTTTACTATGAACAAGAAAAAATTCTCATAGTGAGAAAATTCCTTACGTTTTCATTCATGTTTGAGTTGGGACAGCATAAGTGGGCAGAACAAATTGAAAATAGTTAAGAAAATGGATGTTCGGAGCCAATCCAACATATATGATTAGGAGAGGCTTACGATTGACAAAGAAAATGATTTAAAAAGTAAGTCGAAAGAGATTCAAGAGATCTTTACAAATTGAAACGAAAAGGTAGTGATTTCCGAGTGAATTAATTAGTAGAACCTGTGAATACTAGTTTCAAAATCCTAGACTAAACCTCAAGTAAGTCAGAGAAAACAAATTGGAAATATACCTTATTTCCTCAAAAGCTTGACAATATGAAAGCAACTCTAGCTTCTTATCAGTTATCAATCTTATTTGGGAATTTCTCATTATATTACAGACCATTGTTACCGTAGAAGCATATTCAACTAGAACCTCTTCTAATCCATTAAACGATCTCATCATCACAAGTTTGCCAATTAATCATCTAGTCCTGCATATCAGCAAATACATAACCCATTCACTTTAAACCAGTCATCAAAAATTACCTAAGACTTATACCCTCCTTCGATTTCTATTCTCTATGAGGTTATACCTTGAATTCTGACACATACATTATTAGGCGCAGAGAAAGATCTCACACAATTCCAACGTCAAACACCATTATAGGCACAATTTCACTAACAAAAGGTAAAAAGCAAGAAAAATTTTCAAAGATGCTACAAAACCCATTCCCGAAGGCCATCGATAGCCATAAAGAAAATAAAGTAAAGACACAGATTGAAGCCTACTTACCAACAACCCTTGATCCTTCACTACCCATCGCCCTCCTGAATGTAGAGTTGACAGAAATCGTGCTAGGGTTTCTGGTTAGATGGAATACAAAATAATTGAGAAAGTTTAAAGAGGGAAAGATCGTACAGAGACACTGTAGGTGCCGAGTCCGCAGTCCGAACTATTTATGTTTCCAACAACCACAACCTTAAAGTCCACTACTAAAGGTCCAAGTGGGACTCTCTCTAATGATATAACTGAAAGAGTTGTATTTATTTTTAGTTTTTTACTTACGAAATCAGAAAATTGTTTTTTAATCAAACTATGATATCATTATAAATAATATTGTCTTATATCTTAATAAATAATATTCTTAAGATATATTCCCCAGAAAATTGCTACCGGGTATTGCTGTTGTGGTAATCTAAACCTAAAATTGCAAATCATAGGAAATTTATGGACAGGTGTCATAAAATATATTTTTATTTAAAACAAAAAAATTTATGTGGAAGTATTATATTCAAAATTAATAATAAAATAGATAAATAATTAATAATTAATAATTTTGGTAGAAACAATTGGTAACAACTAATGACCGATTATATCTATAATTCACTGATCATGAAGAATATAGAAACAGGAGGTTCGAGTGTAGTAAATAAGCATAACACGTATGTGTTATTACAATGTGACCTAATTAATAGGCTGCATCATCATCTACCATGTTTCTGCGATTAACATACATGTTATAATTATTCTCCCTTGGAGACCTCCAAATGTCAATTGGTTTATGAGACCCGACCTCTAACCCTGAAGCTCTGGAGTATGTCCTGAATTCCGCTGTGGATCGATCACGGAACTGTCGGATTACAAGAATTGAAGCTTGCTGCGCGAAAGAAGAAGTCAGTAACATATCTCCAAGAGCTCCAAGGTCCTCATCTTCACTCCACTCCGATATTCCCAATGTCAACGGCGATTTTACTTCTTTGCCTCGACCAACAATGTACAGATCGAATTCATCATACGCTGATTTTATGGTTGTAATTATTTCATCCCCATGGCTCACCAACTTTTCTACGTAAGTTATGGATTCGTCACACATTGTCCTGAACCTGAACTCGTTGATATACTCATCGTCGAGCTGTCTTTCAAGTTCAATGTCTTCCATGAACGAAGCTTCTTCCTCATCATCCAGGTGGCCTCGACTTGTCATCGCATTTATTGCTTCTTTGCTTGGAACGAACCGAATAATTGTTAGGTTCACTTTATTATTAGAACTTGTAATCCTGGAACCGTATGACAAGGCTTCGCGATCGTCAGCTCCGCCTATGAAAATGACGGCGCAATTCTGTTTTGATGTGTTCTGGTCAGAATCCTCATCATTACTGATAGAGCTAAGGCCACGGTCGATGAATAACCCTATGGTACACGGAGCATTTGCGAGCAAGTTTTGGTTAACTAGTTTGACAGAAGCGTTCTCTTCTTGGAGCATACCATCACCACCAGGTTGCTTGTGGAATGGGATTAGAAGCAGTGTAACACGTTTGTCTTCAGCCAGGGTACAAATGTCTTCGTGCATGGTGGTGTAAGGAGACACCACCGTGAGAGGCTGAACGGAAACTGCTTGGCCTCGGTCTTCGAATCTTTCAAAGGCATTGATAATGACCTCTGACTCTGCACTCTCGCGGGACTGGTGGACATGGTTATGGTTGCCATTTCTTTGAGCGTCATGGACGATCATCATTGCCGAAGAACGTCCAGTGAGCTCCACTAGGTGGACCGCAAAGACGCAGATGGGTGATTGCTTAGTGGGATTAGATATTTCAAGAAGGTTGATCATTCCAGAAACGTTACGTCGGTCATGAATACAGACAAGGGTTCGCAGCTCCGAGTGAGGTTCACTTCTCTCCAAGGTCCTGCGCTTGTAACGCCTAAAGTGCTTCCCATACTTGTAAATCATAGCAGGAATTGGTTTTACAGCAGTCATCATTACAATAAGTGTTAGCACAGTTACCACAAATGCGCGATTGTTCATCCACTGCGTTTCACGAAAAAAAAAAAAGATATTATAAAGTGAAAGTTACTATCTTTTCACATGTTCTCAAAGTTAAAACTGCGTACCCCTCTGTTTCGGCCGGCATTAAGGACAATCAAAGCTATAACGCCTTTGGTGTTCATAAGAACTCCAAGGGTTACACCTTCACGATTAGGCATTCCATAGAGCATTGAGATGATGAGAGAGCTAACCATCTTGGCAGAGAAAGCCACGGCAATAGCTAAAACTATGAGCCAAGGATTTCTATTATATTGTCTGAGGTCTAGGTAGTTGGTTCTGATCCCAGTAATTAAGAAGAATGCAGGAAGCAAAACGCCGGCCACAAAGTCCTCAAGTTTCTGCATAAGTTTCATGGAAAGCTCACCCTTGGGCATAATAAGACCGAGCATGAAAGCACCAGTCATGGACTGTGAGCCACAAAAGTCTGTGATGAATCCACACAGAACCACCCCAGCAAGAATAAAGAAGATTTGGAGATCATTGCATTTGCCTTCCTTGGAAGATGTTTTTTTAATGAACCAATGGAGTGCAGGACGTAAAGCAAACCAAGAGAAGATAATAAAAGCCAAGGTAGATAACACAGAGAAGTAATAATTATCTTGGCCATTAGAAATGGTCACTGCTGCGACAAGAAAACCCCAAGACATTAGATCAGAAACCAAAGCCGAGGACAAAGATGTTCGGCCAATGTCAGTGTGAAGAAGCTTGATGTCTGAAAGAACTCGAGCAAGATCTGTGAAGCTTGTAACAGTGAGAACAAGACCACAATGGAAAGCACCAAGGACAATTTTGTGCATAGGTTCTTCCCTCAATAACTGGCTGAGCCCGCTGTACTCCGTCTCTTTTATCAGAAAAAAATAACCAATCCCAAATCCGAACGGAAGCAGGAACCCGAGGATGGCATTATATAACGACTTCTTTTCAATACGCCTTAGCGCTCCCAGCTCCATCTCCAATCCCACAAGAAACATGTAATAAACTAAACCCAGATTTCCCATTGTCTCTAGGGTCTTGGTTGTTTTCAAGGGCTGTATGTAGTATCCGAACCATTTACCTCCTCCTAACAGACCAGGACCCAGCATAAGAGCAGCCTATATACATATGTGCAGAAAAGGCAAAAGATATACATTATGATAAGGAGGTGCATGTAATCATGACATAGGATGATGATAAAAAAAAAAACAGACACAATAAGTGGGGATACAACTCACGATTAATTCAGCAGAAAAGCGAGGTTGACGAATTAGATTCAAGCCGAGGAAGATAAGGCGGATGACCAATATCGTGATGCTTAGTTGGGCGGCAAAGAAGGGGATAGATTTGACCAAAGGATTTGCATTTTGCCAAAAGGTCGTGTCATTGAGTATATCTGAATCATTATAGCATGCCCGCAGGGAGCCATTAGCAAATATGAGTTGATAGCCTGCAAACGAGTCTCTATTATTGCCTTGGGGAACAAAGAAGCCACCTTTCATCATTTTCCTCTTTGCTCAGAAAACAAAGAGGAAAATGTGAAATGAGCAAAGGGATTCGGGAGGAGAGGTGAGGGACGAGGGACGAGGCAATGATCTTCCAAAGACAAGGTGGGTCTAATATAAAGCCATGGAATTTAGTTGATTCCTCTAACTGATCCACGGGTTGTTCATACCGTTGTCTGTAGGAGGGTTTGTTACGAGTTACTAAAAACTAATTACAACAATTTTCATTCTAATCATTATTAATTATTTGGAAATTGGTCATAAATAGCAACAACGATACATGACTTACAGGACATACGGATTAAAACTACATTACTGCACGATTTAGTTACAAAATGAAGATGAAAATCTTGTTCTTTTGCCACCCTAACCTAATTACTCTCCTCCACACGTTAAAGCCAGATAATAGCTTGCAGTTTTGCTTGGACCTTACAATGCATAGTCATAAACCTATTAAATCGGCATCCACATTAATCGCTTAATATTCATTTTAATAAAAGGTTGGAAAATTTAAAAAATCCAACTTTTCAAATTTATTTTACAAAATATTATAAATAGGCTACTTTCTTATTTATTAAATTGAATTATTATTTAACTCCAAAAAATCTAATGAAACTATACAAACAAATAAGTAGAATTGCATTTTTTTACCTTATGATTACAATTTTTATTTATTATCTTTACTATAAAATATATAATTAATACTATAACATAAAACAACTTCTATAAAATTGCAAATATGGTTTCACCTTTTATGAATGTAAGCAACAATTACATTGTTGTAAATTGTTACATTACAAAGAAATAAAATTAAACAGTGATTTTGGTTCATTGAAAATTAGTACTGGCAAGCCAAAGTCACGACTTCGTTTGTCTTTCTGAATCAATTTTTTGTTTGTAATTTTCTATTCGGTGGACAATAATTAATTGTAGAAATTGTTGGTTTTTAAATTACATAATGGTTAAGTTATGTAATTTTGATTAAAATAAAGATAATAAGGTGGTCCGATAACTAATATAATATTAATGGGTCAAATTTTGAAAAAATGGACCATAATTAGTATAAACTGGATCTATATCGGGCTTATGATAGGAAAGCCATAAATAAATACATACATTTGCGCATAAAGAAATACTTATAATTGTGCAATTATTAATGTGTGTGCAACGTGTATATTGCATAATTTGGATGTGCAGAATAAACGTCCGTATATAGACGTTTTCAGAACATAGAAGCTAATCCTAAACTAGAGCGTATTGTGAGTCGACTTAGACGATCTTACGTTAAATAGCTGTTTTGTTTAAATTATTTATTGAAATATTTTGTGAATGTGATTGTGTTGATTGCAGATATTGAATGTCCGAGGAGTTTGATAAATGCATGAATGACAATAAAAGTGCTCATTGAATGTGAATTGGAAGAAATAAATGTTTCTTAACATTTACGTTGAATGTCAGACCACGTTCGATGATAAAGGTATTATGAATGTGAATATGTATATGAATAAAAAAAGTGATTCTCAACTTAATTATTGAATGTTGGATCAAGGTCCGATAGTGAATGTGAAAGTGATTGCGAATTTGAAATCATGTGACTAATTGATCATATGTGCTTGATACATTTCATTAGATGAATGCATGAAAGATAAAGACAATTGTGACCAGAGCCGTCAGTAAAAAAAGAGCTTAAAGCTCATAATGTGATCAGAGCCTCAGGCATAGTGTGAATGTACCTAGTATCTATTAAAAAAATATAGGACATTATTTGATACAGCTCGGTATCCACAAGGGATATGAGCTAATAAAAAGGCATTCAATCACAACAAAATAAGAAATAAAAGTGAGTCACATGCGCATTGCATTTATAAGTGATTTGTATATTTCATAAGAATGAAATGATCAGTATGGTTGCTCTGAAAGTGATATGTGATGTTATGTGCTAAATGAACAAATGTGAACGAAGTGCTTACAGGATTGTGTAATGTTAGTGATTAACATGATTATAAATGAAATGACGTGAATGATGCGATTATATGAGCTGTATGTGTTATGTGATTGAGTGAGCCAATGGTCACTTACTGAGTACCCAAAATTTACAATATTTTTCAGGCTCAGAAGAATTACCCTATTGGGCAAATGGGGGTATAGCCACTGTATTCAAGTAAGAGGAAGAGGTCGGGATTAGTTCGCGTCTGCATAAGTATTGTCATATTTTTTGTATCAATATGGGTATTTCGCGATTTCTGTACAATGTGTATTTGATCATGTCTGTATGTAATAATTTTCCAAATTGGAAATATTTTGAAAAAGAGATTGATTAGGGTGTAATAATAATTGTGATTTTAATGTTTATGAAATAAAGTATAGGCCCGATTTGATTATTGTTTTCCGCATGTACTTGTGCTATTTTTTGAAAATTTTGTATTGAATTTCAAGTGTTTGACCATTCTAGCACGCCACTCTTGCGGAATTCGCATTTAGATATCACTCAAGATGTCGTGTACGTGTCTTGTAAGAGTGGGGTATTACATTAACAATCCCTAAGTGTTAGTCTTTTTAGTTACTAGGATCCTTAGGTATTTAAGTAGGTGAGTCTCATTCCCGAAGTTAGTTGTTAGGTACAATAGCTCTTCCTGCCTTAAATAGTTCAAAGATAATTAAAAGTTTCTCTTAGAGGGATACAAATTCCAAGCATGATATTTCTTTGAATTGATGCAAGGACTAGGTGGAGAACTAAGCTGATTCTAGATTAGCTTTACAGAGGAGAATAAGTTCAATTGCAAAAATATAAAATAGATTCTCAACTTATCACATTTGTAATGATACTTAAATTTGGGTTCCTTAATAATGTTCCTTGTTATATATTGTAATGAGAGCCTCCACGCTCATTGTGAATAGATATGGAGACAATGAATCTCCTTACATATCCCATTTATCTTTTAAAGATAGGCATTAATTCTCCATCCATTAGAATAAAGTATGAGATTATGAAGGTACATGATTGAATCTATCTCACCTACATGAAGATCCTCATAATCAAATGCCTTATAAAAGTCAATTTTTAGGGCGTAACTTTTGATCTCCTTCCTCCTTTATTAGTTTTTAAATAATTCCTAAGAAATGAGGATGTTATCACATATATTCTAGCATCATATAAATCCTCCTTAGCTTGTTTTGATAATATGCACATGGATATTAATAACTAAAGTGAAAAATAAGAAAATAATAAAGAAATACTAAAAAAGAGTGATATGTTACTAACAAATTAATAATAGAGTGTAAATATAAGTATTAGATGTTAGGCATAAGAAATTGTTAACAAAAGAAATATAAAAGTTAGAATGTTAGAGTAGATGTTAGTATGTTTAATATAAATATTAATATTATAACTTGATGGGAAGCAATGCTAGTCCACTACAAATAGTTGTATTTACAAAGAGAAAAGAGAAGTCATAAATGAAAATAATAACAAAGATGAAGTAAGATGACTCACTTTTATTTCATCAAAATATTATGAAGTATAAAGACATTTGAGGGAATAAGAGTTTATGATTAAAAGATGTTTTTCATTGAAAAATAAGAAGAATAATTTTATCGGAGGGTTTTAATAACACAAGAGAGGAGCTTGATGTGGCTTTAGATAAAGAAAGAAAGTCAGAGTTTTTTAAAGATCAATAAATAAGAAAGAGCTTTAAGAAAAAGAGAGAGAATAGAGTAGAGGATTCGAAGGAAAGGATTGCTTGCCTCATTCATACACTGGGTACCTTTTGTTAGAGTGTCCCATATTGCCTAGACATGAAAATGTTAAAGGATTTATAAGTGGTAAAGGTCAATTATCCAAACAACTAGTTCTAGTTATTTGGACAATAGTTGACCCAAGCCCAATTATTGTAAGTGGACTCTACACTCTA
>JANZLD010000235.1:15542723-15553517 GCA_026413575.1 Erythroxylum carthagenense | reverse complement strand
AAGTTTATATTTTCAAACCAAACATTGGAATAGAAATTCTTTATCTATTCCATTTTTTAAACCAAACAAAGTAATACTCATTCTATCATATTCCTCATATTTTCTATTCCTAAGAATAACTATTCTATTCCCTGTCTATTCCATTCCTTGAACCAAACAGGCCATGAGAGAATTTTAGTGGTGTAAAGAGGGGTAAGTAAGAAATATTGACTATTTTAGAAGTCACACACCTATTTGTAATAGGTTTAGACTTTTTAGTGATTTAATTGAAATATAATTTTAAATTTAATTAAACTTTATTAAAATTATATTAATTATTATTAAATGCCTGTTAGACCCAAATAAAATCTAATATTTCATATTTGTCCTTATTTCTTAAATATTGTATATTTAATTTTTAAAGTTTCTCAAACTTTCCTATCAATAACAACTTAATTAAATTACCTTTTTTTCTCTCATTAATAGTTATGTATAAGTGAACAATTATATTCCTAATATGTTGGTAATAAATACAAACTATAACCTTAAATTATGTTTATGATATCTTCAATTATTTAATTAAACAATTTATATCCATAAATCAAGATTAATATCTAACAATGTATCATGACTACCCAAATATTAAGAATGTCAAGACTAATCTTTTTATCTACGATTTTTTTGTACAATTCAATTCTTTTATTTTACAATGTTTCAGTTAGACATAATAGCATAAAATTAATATTTATTATATATGAGTCTAATTATATTAGTTTTCTACTACTAGTACTTGTTTTTATTAATGACATTTGAAATTATAAAGAGTCATTATACCTTAACCAAAGATTTCTTGAATTAATATTAATCGAGAATAATAAATTATTCTCCTTAATCAGTTTAGGGAGATGAATCATATGTCGATCACTCAACTACTTTCATATAGTTCATGTTATATTCAATGACTACCAACTGAGTTACTAGAATAAGTTATAAGTAATATCAAAACATAACAATCCCTATATAGGATAATTTGAAGATCTCAAGTTAAATAATCACTTTTATAATTATTATAATAAGAATTTTCATAAACATATAACTAATGTTCCAAATAGAATTCTCATATTGAATCAATTCAACAAACTTATTCTCTAGCAAGCGCCACATATTTGTTTAATTATTTCTTCATTTTAGTTTATAATATCAACTACTTCTTTCATAAGAAATAAATACAATATGTGTTAGTTTTTCTGCTTTATTAATATCTAATCTCAATAAAACAATTATTAATAATAATTTAGGGATAATATATAAATAAAATATAAATCTCATAATACAATCTCATCTTAATTTTACTTGTAATGTATATTTATTTCATAAACTTTATTTTATACATGAGTTAATTAAACAAATATGTATAAGAATTAATATTAAAAAAATTTAAACAATTATATAATAAAACATACAGCCAACCAATTAAATCTAAAGTACAAACCAACGGTTTACTCGTCACAGAACTCTTATCGTTAATTCTATTTCTCCAGGTTTTTAGTCTTCTTTGCCCTTTTGTTCTATAGTGTAAGATTTGTTTTAGTTTATTGTTGTTCATCTTTTGCTCTCCCTCATTCAAAACAATTCAAACTTTAATATATAAAGACAAGTACATGCATTTCTAATGTTAATAAGAACAATGAAACATCAACAGGGAGGTCTTTTTCCCTTTTCCTGTCTATATTAATACCAATTTCATCATTAAAATTTTGTGGTCAATCTGTTCCCCATACATATTTTATGTTTTATCATGTACATACTTGTAACCTTCGTCATGCCATGCACGATAGGAAGAAAAAAAATCTCATCATGCATTCCCATGCCTATCTTACGAACACAATGACCTATAATCAACTCACAAATTAACTAAGGTCCAGACACCAAATTACTTGTTTCCATTTTTCTTTCATGCCCAAACCAATCGCTCAAATCTTCATCATCAGTACATTCAACGAATGACTTTCTTTGGGTGTCAGCATGCTCACATTCGTCATTACTTACTTCAGTTCTTGCACCAATTTTGTTCCTCTCTGACATCTCATACTTCACTATCTCTTTCCTGTACACTGTTTTGGACAAATTGCTCTTACCCCCAGCAACTGGGAAATCTAAAAACTTGGAATCCCCAGCCAAAGATACTGATTGATCTTCTTCTCCTTTCTCTACAAATCTCCTCATCCCTGCAGCATTGCATCTCTGACCATCTGCTTCATTTTTATTGAGGAATCTCTCATGGTCACGACTGGGATAATTTACATACTCACCCTGATTCTGACTAAATTTATTTGAAGCATTTGAGGCCTTGGATCTTCGATGATCACATTTCAAGCATACAATGTTTCTTCTAAAATTGATGTAGCTACAACTGCACACCCAATAATTACAAACTGTACATTAATCAATGCTCTAGTGTAACTAATTCATATCCTGGCTCCTAAAAATTTAAAAATGATTGAATGAGGAAGAAAAACTAACGAGTCACACTCCCATTCTCCAGGATTAAGCAGTCGCTTTGTAGGCTTTTCTTTGCATTGAAGACATCTTGTATTCTTTGCAAAGTTTAAGAAGTTGCATCTGCAATAATTGAATTACAGAATAAGAACCAGAGCATTATTAAAGTATGTCAAGACGTCTGAGAAATATTACCTTTCACAAATCCAGTCTCCTTTCTTCAGCGGAAGATGGTCTTGATCCTCTTTTAGCTGCTTCAGTCTTTCTTCACAAAAACAATCACATCTCAAACACTTAATGTTCTTGCCGAAGTTGAGGAAATTGCATCTGAAACACCAACACGAATGAAAATTCACTTCAGTCCTTGAATTGATGACTCAACACTTTAAATTATCATAAGAGCAATAATTGAATTACTTGGGGCAAATCCAATCTCCTCGCTTCATTGGAACACTTGTGAGGTTTTTCTCCTGTCGATTTGAAAAATGATTACATGCACTTCTTTCTATGGCCGTACTAGTTTGCGGATCATATTGACTGCCAAAAGCCGCCAATTCTTTCAACATTTTTCTCACCGCCTCTCTCACCAATTTATTTTGACATGATTCGTTCTCCAGTGTGTTGGAAACTAAATGAAGACCATACGTCAGTAGAAAACGCATCACATCCACAGTTTGTGCTTCTTCATGTTCATATGCCTTTAAATATGCTCTCTCACAGTGACCCCTCAAGTTGCAGGAGCTACAAATCTACAAAATTGGTTGTTAAAATGAGATATGATGCATTACCAGAAATTTAGGTCAGATTTATTCAAATCATGAATGTGCAGAGTTGACCAGTAACCATTTTTAAAAAAATGAAATCCAAAAGCATAAGGGTTATAATATTCAATACTCACGTTTTCTTCATCAATGCCAACATGTGCTCGCAGACGCTTCCCTGAATTGACAACTTTTCGATCTATGCTTGGGCAGCCGCATCCAGCAATGACCTCAATATCATTCCTTGATAAGAACCTGGTAACAGAAGAGTTAACTGAACACCAGTGTTTCGGAAAATGAGAACAGATTCATTTGCTAAAGATTACCTATACATGAAGCATAAAACATGAGTAGTTCACATGTGCTCCGACGGTCCGACCACCCAATATTTGTCATGATTCCTATTGAAAATACTTTTGCAATTTCTGAAACAAGATAATTTTTAAAAAAAAAGCTTTTCTAATGACTCAAAATTATCCTGTTCCAGAAATTTCAAAAAGTATTTTCAACTCAAAATTGCCTTAATAGAATAGGCAGCCGTAGAGTAACCCAATTATTTGACTAAACTGACTCTATCACATCAAAGAGAAATATTCATTGACGGCCCACGACAATGGCCTCGCAAAAGAAATCACTTTATTTGACATGGACCTTTAATCAAACATTTCGCCCGCAAAGCCAAATGCGTATGTCATTACCTTATAAACCCAGGCCGATCACGCGCAAAGTTCAGGCACGCAGTTCTAACAACATTCACTTCCTTGGAGCTCAATTCCCCGCTTCTGAGCGGGTTTCCATCACCTTCAAGGTATCCCCTTTTTAGCAAAACTTCCATAAAATCTATCCATTCAGGCCAAGGATGCGAAATCTGGATCCTTGATTCATTTACTTTGGTGGGTTCTCTCTGAATTGGAGATTTTTCAGTTTTTGACCATTGTTGGGTTGTTTGGTGGGTAGGTTTCGAAGAATAGAGCACCTCCGCTTCACTGTAAAGGGACTCAAATTTCGACTTTGGAAAGAGGGTTTTGGAGAAGATGCGAATATCTGAGATGGGCAGATCGAATTTGGAGCTCTTCCAGTGGCTTGGAATTGAGCAGAGATTTCGGTTCCGGTAACAAAAGAGTATATACATTGTCACCTATGGGTTAGAGAATGTCGCTGATCTAATTTGGCGGGAGTAAGTCCTTCTGATTTTGAGTTGTAAATGATGTTGATGATGTGTCCGCTGAGTATGTGTCTGATAAGTCCTTGCGTGTTCAAGTTACCTAAATCTTCCATTAATGACATTCTAAATTGTGTTTTCAAGCTACCCAAAATTTGGCTCTG
This sequence comes from Erythroxylum carthagenense, assembly GCA_026413575.1. Lineage (NCBI taxonomy): Eukaryota > Viridiplantae > Streptophyta > Magnoliopsida > Malpighiales > Erythroxylaceae > Erythroxylum > Erythroxylum carthagenense. Next base: position 15,548,952 of record JANZLD010000235.1, on the reverse strand, counting down.
TTTGGCAATCAGCTGATATGTGATAGCTGATAGCTGATTCTGTCAGCTGTTAGCTGATAGCTGATTATATCAGCTGTTTTGACCAGCGGATTGCATTAGCTGTTTGTTAAAGATGTTTGGTAAAATCAGCTGTTTAATATTAGCTGTTTAAGTATAAAATGACTTATAAGGACATGACTTTTAAAAAATATAAGAATATTCTTATAGGAATTTAAATTTTACAAAAATTAAGTTTATAACTCTAATAAAAAGTATAGAACATATAATAATAATAATAATAATAATAATAATAATAATAATTTTTGAAATAATAATAATAATAATGATGATAATAATGATAATAATAACAATTTTTGAAAACGAAAAAAGATTTAAAAGGTGTATTGACAATCTTAAATTTTGTAGAATGAAAATCTCTTTTGAGAAATTAAATTGTATTAAAAATAAATTAGTACAAGTGTCTGCCAAGGATTTTTATTACATAGATCCATTAAACAAGACTAGCTACCTACAAAGAGGCTTGAACGAGACACCCAATAAACAAGACTAACTAAGAGACATGATCAAAACGACAACGTAGAGATACTCAAATATAACATTTTCAATTAGGGTATCTAGGTTTGGCTTTCTCTAATCTCCCAGAAACTTCTCGATGGGCGCTTGTTCTCCTTCATTTTCCCCGCTCAATGGAGTTAGTCCATGGTAAGTCTCCTTATTTTTGGCTTTCTCTACTCTCCCAGAAACTTCTCGATGGGCGCTTGTTCTCCTTCTTTTTCCCCGCTCAATGGAGTTAGTCCATGGTAAGTCTCCTTATTTACCCCAAATTTTCAAACATACCTGACAGATGGTTGATCGATGATGAGGGAATCTCAGTAGGCATCTCGATATTGTTTGATCGTTCCTTCTTCTTTGATATTCTCCTTGAAACTCCACATCTGATGGAAAAGGGACCTGAAAAGAAAGGGTTACGATGTAGAACGAATGTTACGATTGAGGTTTTAGTTGAAATTAACCAAGGAATCATTATTCTTGCCGTACTAAAAGTCTAAGAAGATGCGAAGAAACAGACGAGTTTTCCAAGCCAATACTTTGAGAACAAATGCAGAGAGACGAAGAAAGCATCGTGGGCAAAGTTGGCATATAGGTTTGGGGTAATCAGCTGATTACCCCAAACGCTGCTAACAGCAGCGTGTTGCATTTAGCTGGTTGGGTTGAATCAGCTAACCCAACCAGCTAACAACCAAACACATTTAACAGCTGATAGATGAAGTCAACTATCTAATTTTTGGTCAATCAGCTAATTTTTAGCTGATCAGCTACTATCCAAACAAGGCCTTTATGTTCAGAATATTAAAAAATATTAACACAAAATAATTAACAAAATTGAAAGATCCGATTAAAATATTCAATAGTTAGAAGATTAAAATAGGAAATAATATTAAATTAAATATGTAAATTATTAAAAAAACATGTCTCAAAATTATTTTGTAAAAAGGAGTAAAACACTTATTAATTATTAAAATTATAATTATAAGAAGGCTTTAGTTAATGTAAGAAATGGTCTTTGAAAGCATCTTTATGACTACTTTTGGTACACAATAAGCTAATGTGAACAATTCACCACCATGTCATAGAGGGGACCAAGACCTAGGAATCTTTAGACAACAAACATGCTTGACAACATAAAATCATCTAGGGCGAAAAAGGTCAAATGCTAATTTCGAATACCTCAAAAGGTTTTAGGGTCTTTCAACCTCCGAGAAGAATAGGCAAGAGACAGGGGGTAGTGGGTCAAATGAATTAAGTTACAAAATTTTCATGGAAAATTGACTCTCATGATAGCAAGAGGACGCCCAAAAAGCATGGAAATAGGGTGAATTGCAAAACCTAGGTATGAATTAGATTAAAAGGACATGGAATAAAGGAAAAGAGGGAGCTTGTAAAACTTAGTTGTGAATCAAATTAAAACAGGAAAAAGGGTGATTTGCAAAGCCTAAGTGTGAAATAGAGTGAGGGAACTTGGAATACAAGAAAGAGGGTGCTTGGAAAACCCAATTGTGAATCAAATAGAGGGGATCCAGAATAGAGATAAAGAGGGGGGATGCACATAACCTAACTGTGGACTAGATTAAGCTTCCCACAAGAAAACCTTGGAGTAAAATGCTTGTTGGGAATCCCTATTCAGTTAATGTTATTAGTCTAAACTACCTCCCTCCCATGACATCTTCCTATTTCGGTTTCAAAATGAAGGTGACATAAAGCTGATTTTGAAAGGAGGACCATGGATATCGCGAGCAATACACCTACTCATTCTTAAAAAATGGAGGCCAAAACTTAAAACCAGATTTAAAAAGCTTTTAGCAACTACCTACATTGATCACCTTTCCTAATTTGGATATGCAGGTTTGATCAGCTAAGATGTTAAGTGGGATTACTAGCTATACGAGAGACCTTATTGTGCACATAAGCTTACCTTAACAAAATCTAGAGTCTCCTATGCTCGAATCCTAGGTTAAGGTTGATGCAATAAAGGAACTAATGGATCACATTAAATTTATAAGGCTGGATGGTTCTGAGTACTACCAGATTATGTTCTATATATGGAAGCCTTAACAATGCAGACTATATTCAGCTTTTGGCTATAAACAAGAGCATTGTCAAAGGAGGGTACAAGTGAAGCAAGTTTGTGTTAGGGAACAAATATTAACGTTGCTGAAGATAAGAAGGATGAAGTAATAATGAACACTAAAAAAAGAAGTGGACAGTGGGACTATAACAACTACTACAAACCATATCAAGTAGAATCTGGCACTGCTAGAATCTTCAACTACCACGACAAAAGATGCTTCTTGGGATGGATGGAAAACTATATCTTGAAGAAGGAAAGGAAAAGAAATAACTTTTGAATGTATAAAGGGTAGTATGTAGAGGGAATTACAGAAAATGAATGTATTATAGATTCTTTAGGGGATAAAAGAGAACAATAATTCTAACTCTTACCTTCCCAATCGCTATATAGCCAATGAATGTATTATAGATCCTTAGGAGGATAAGAGAGAGCAATACTCTTAACTCTTACCTTCCTAGTAGCTACAGGTAATGAATGTATTGCAGGTTCTTAGGGGATAACAGAGAGCAATACTCCTAACTCCTCCTCTCAAGAGCAATACTCCTAACTTTTGCCTTCCCAATAGCTAATCTTAACTTAGTAGCATAAAATATCAGGGAATCAAAGATCCCATGAAAAGGAAGTTCGTTAACGATTTTACCTCTTAATTTAAAGTAGAAGAGAGTTAGCCAAGACGGTTAACCAGAAAAAAGTCATAATTTTCGTATGTCGTTCTCTGTGTTGCCCATAAAGGACCATAGGACGCAAGAGTGGTATCAGAGCCAGAACAGAACAAAATCCAGGAATACTTTCCCATACTTAGAGTGGTATCTTTGTCTAATTTGTGGTCAGATATAGTCGACTTTTCCGAAGAAACCTGCGCATCCTTGGAGTACATCTACTCCTCGCTTAGGTTTTTCACTGCTGATTGGAGGACTTCCAGTAAATGTTAAATTTTGTTTAAGGAAAGATCAAGGTTAGGATTGGCATATTTATTTGGGCCCAACATAAGTCGAACTAAAGTCAACAAACCTAATCCTTTTATTTTCAAAATTTTAGGTTTTTGGTGAAGCTTGGACATTCGAGCTCAGCCGATTGAAATCTTGACCCATCTCTTTTTTTTTATATAAAACGACATAATATTATGCTAAATAAACAATGTTGTTTCAATAAACACTCTTCTTAGGTTCTTTTCGTAGCCACCTTCACTCACTATAGATTAGTTGATGTCAAATTCCTTAATCCTCAGCTCTCTCATTCCTTATTAGTGACCCCACTCTTTGTCTTGTCATCCTTGTCCTCTGCTTTGCTTCTTTGGTTAAATGCTTTGTGCTCCTTGTCCTTAACCATATACCATAGTCACTGTCTCTATATCCTTTGTGTATGCATCTTTGTCTCCCTTATCCTCTGGTATGCTCATAGCTTTCTTCTTTTCTTCTTCATTATTGGCACCAATATGTTTGCTCTTCTTTAAATGTGTGTAGTGTGTTATATGTTCCTTTTAGAAACGGACTAAACTTGTGTTTTTTATGGAGTAATCAAGTATATGGTCATTCACTATTTATATGTTCTAGTTTTGATTTTAGATTTTGGGGTTTTCTTTTTTTTTTTTTGCCTTTTTGCTTGAGTTTTGTATCTTTTAGAGATTTCATAGTACAAATAAGTCGATTGGTAATAGAATACATGTAGACAAGCCTCAACATAAAAGTACTTAATATAGATTTAAACTAGAGGTTTAAACGCTTATAGATATCATTTCTTACTCACTGCTCTCTTATATTAGAAGATAGCCAATAATTTTGTTGGAATGCCTTCAAAATAGATAAAGAGAACAAAAGAAAAAGTTCAACATAATCTTACATACATAAACTATAGAGAAAATTGAGCAAAGGCTTTAAGAAAACATAAAGTGAAACATTATTTCAAAAGAATATTATTTGCAATTATATTACATATGTTGGGACCCGATCTCGAAACCGGACCCCAACCGAAAAATCGAAAAACATAAGAACGGAGAAAGTGCAGAAGCGAAACAAAAGCAAAAATTGACGAATCGCATCGGAATAGAAATCAAAATCTAAGCAAACAAAGAAATGGTTCAATCGAAGTGAAACAAATGTCCGACATTCGGTAACGAAAATTCTTGCGTTGGAAACCTATTACTAATCCAATTTCGAAATCGGTATAAATTTTTTTTCTCATAACATTTATTCCTTTTCATCCTTAATCAATCTCATTCAAAACACAATGAGACCATACAATTCCCCTTTTTGGAAATTCATCCTCATGCACGTTTCAATTCATAAAATTTTTCTCAAACAATCATACCTACCCCAAAAATTCATCTTTTAACCAAACAAAATATCACTCTTATTTTTAACAAAACTTTTTCGAATTCTTATTCTATCTTTGCCATAAAATTTCAATTTTATCGAAAATCGGGCAGCATAACGATTGTATTTCACAAAACCCCAAAAACCTGCAAATCAAAATTACACACTTCTATAATCACATCCAACCATAACAACCAACATCGGACCTCCTGTCCGAATTTCCAACATAAACAAACACACATCTAACCGTAACACTTCAATAATTCTTAATCAGCCAACACAATCCATCTCATTATCCATATCTCAAATCCAATCCAATCGCAAACCAATCGAAGTCATATACAATCGCAAACCAGAAACTGTAATCATACACAATCTATAAATATCAATCCCATATACAATTTCTTACATTCTTTATAATTCATACACCTCATGAACTAAATTGTTTACAAGAATAAATCAAATTCACTACAAAATCCATAATTCGTATACATCAAGAATTCAATGCTTACAAATCACTAATGGCATTCCAAGCCATAATTAAAATCAATATCAAAATCCAAAATTACTCAAAACACAAGACATGCGAAATCGAACAAAAGTCTTAATTCTTTTTCATCCGATCTCCCACTCGATACCTGGAGATAGAGATGAAAAATGGGGGGGTGAGCTCGACGGCTCAGTGGATAACTCATTTATAAATTGAAAAATAAGCAAAATCATTTCTCAAAACAATTGCCATTTAGCAAATTTAAAAAAAAACTTATTTCTTAAACTTTTCAAATCATTTATACTTACTTTCCAAAACTTTTTTTCAATTTCAAAACTCAATTTTTCATTCATCAAAATCCTCAAAAAAAAATTCACAAATTATGCACAATTTTCAAAAACATGAATGCTTCACATAATAAATGCATCACGATTTAAACAAAACAAAAATCACATAACACTTCAGAATGGTTTGATTTCGGTTCAAACGGAACGTACTGCACAATCTCGCATAGCGGTCCTGTGCAGTCATGAACTTAAGGGAGTCCGAAATCGGAGCTCCAGTGCCACTAGCGAGCAGGCGGGAGAAGCCTTTTTAAAAAAAAAATGAGACAGTGCACTGACTCTAACTTATGAGACCTAACCAAACCCACATAACACATATCAACTTTTAAAAAAATTCGGATTGTCCAAAGGCACATTTCAAAAATTCAATTTTTCAATCATGTCATATTTCAACATAAAGTCACAATTCCACATAGTTCAATGTGCAATCATTCACAACAAGGAAATGCAACAA
>JANZLD010000235.1:15309588-15335237 GCA_026413575.1 Erythroxylum carthagenense | reverse complement strand
ATATATATACATACACATAATTAAATTATATGCATAAAATATTAAGCTTTATTTAATTCTAGCTATTATCTTCATAATCTAAAATAATATATTCAAATCCTTAAATAACTAAATTATATTAATCTCAATAATTCCTAAATAATTTGAATTCCTATTCCAAATATAAATTGATTTGAAAACAATTTTCAAATTCAATTACAAATTATTTCTAATTATCTTGACTCCATTAACAAAATTTAATTGAAAATAATTTTCAATAAATTACGCTTCTCACTTATTTTAGTTTAGAGAAACACTTTTTCCAAAATTTTATAAGTAAAAAATTCTAATCTAATATGAGAATTATTTTCAATCTAATTAAAATTGTTTTTTCTTAATTAAACATTATTTTCTAATATTAAAGGAAACTACTTTCAAAATTAAATAAAACAAATTTTAAATTTAACTAAGAAAGTCCTTTATATTATTTACTTGGAGATTATTTTTTTAATTAATTTGAAAATTTTTCGTTAACAAGTTAGAAAACTATTCTAAAAAATATTAAAGAAAGCTCATTTTTCTTAATTATCAAATGAGAACATTTTTCAAAACTTTAATCAAGAAAAGTACTTTTATAATAAATCAAGAAACTTATTATTCATAAATAGAGAAATAATTTTTAAATAAACAGAAAAATAATTATCTAAAATCATAAATTTATTTTATTTCAATCAAATTGAAATAAATAAATTTAATTAAAAACATCTTTTTTAATTACTTTAAAAATATTTTTAATTTTAATGAGTCTAATTAATTAATTTTAGACTAATTGAAATATAATTAATTTTAATTTTAGAAATAACTTTTCAAAAATTTAACTAAGAATCAGATTAATATAATTATAGAATTGATTTTAAATTTAAAACTCTTTTAAATTATATTTGACTATTGATTATCATAGTATTGGATTGCTCTTAATCTCATAATGAAACAAGCACAAAATTAGGTTTATAATACATTATTTCGGTACCTAAACAATACTTATCTTAATTCTATAATACACAATCCTAATTACCAAACATACCTTATTATAGAAAATAGCATATATTGCATATCTAAACAAACCCATCTTCATCCTAGAAATCATAATTTCACAAACAAGATGAAACCCTAGCAACCCAAGGTTGTTGTCGCCGCCACTGCTGCTGTCAACAATTAGTACCTGTAGCCATCGTCATCTACGAAAGCACCTCGTCACTGGCACCTAGTCCATGAGACATCCAAAATCTCCAACAGTAGCCATAAACTGTTACCTCCTCCAAGGCTATCGCTAGAGCTCTATAGTTCATTTGCCATCACTATATATGATGCCAATTGCGTCTCCATGTCGTGGAGCATGAAATGCTACCACTGGTCACCACCATGTTGGCAAGCCTCCTGCTTCATACAGTCTTGGCAGAACACCTGCCTTGGGCCTACCTTCATTAAGAGCCCACGCTAAGAGAGTAATAAACGGTAGACTCAATATTTGAAACGATAGACTCAACAATAAACGATAGAATATACAAGACTTATGGCATTTTTTCTTCTCTTATTGTTAGCCCCAATCTCAAATCTCATTTTTGGCATTTCTTATTTTCTTGTCATGCCACTCTCAAATCTCATTTCTGCGTTCCACATATTTTCATCCAAAGGTTATTGAGTCTCATTTAATGATTGTAACAGAGAAATGGAAGAGACAAAATTTTTGGCATATATTTTGTCATGCCACTTCCGTGCGATAATATTACTAAGGAAGCTAAACTTTTTAGGCTTTCAGCTTTCATATTTAAAAAGTCAACGTTAACTTTTGATGTTTATAAATTCTTTTGAAACATTTAAGCGTATTTTTTTACTCATTTTTTATTTCCATCAACATATGAATTTAAAATACTTAACTAAAAAATTAGTAACAAAAAATTTTTATGATTGTGACTTCTGAGTTTGGAGTGATAATTTAAAAGTAAAGTCTTTGTTTTTTATATATTTTTAGCTTACTAAATATTTGAATATCTAAGTGATAATTCATTGCAACCCTTGTAGTTCATCTACCTGTAGTCCCTTTTCTTTTATTATTATAATCCCTAAATTTATTGTATTCTAAAAAAGTATTATTTAGTTGTATATTATTATTTAAGTGTCACAAAATGTATTCTTTTTTATTTTATTTATATTTATTTAAACTGAAATAATATTAAATTTACTTTAAATTTTAATAAAATATAATAAAAACTATTTGATAAATGCAATTTTGAGTATGTTGACTTATAAATTGAGTGACTTATGTATGGATATTAAATTTTAATATTAAAAATATGCTTTTAAAGTTTATATATTTGTATATTGCTGATTTATTGGAACCTTTTTGTTACTTCACCCAGGGCCTATAAAACATTAGGAACAGCACTAACTTCATCACACAGCTCATATGCTTGAGCCTTGCTGCCAGCCCTTACGCCATATTCATGTTCAACTCATCGCTACCTATGTAACACCCCACTCTTGTAAGACACGTACCTGACATCCTGAATGATATTTGAATACGTGCCCCGCAAGAATGACATGTTAGAACACTCATATGATTAATTTAATCATGACATCACCATTTAATACATAAATGTCATAATATTGTAAAACCAAATTCCTCATTTCATTTCATATAAGACATTGTAATTTTACAAAATCATTCAAATATGTACATTATCAAAATTAAATACAAAACATGCTACATACATAACGAATTATACAAAAATTTCTATCTAATCCTTCAGCCTCAGCTGACCGACCTTTGAGCCATTATTTGATCCAAAAATACAAGAACTATGCTTTTTGCAGAGTCTTTGTTACTAGTATCCTCTCTCGGTCCTGAAATTTCAACGTTACAATTTTGGTCAGTTTTGCGAACTCAGTAAGATAACCATCCTCGATGGTTCAGTCAATTCAAACAATATATCAACAAATATAATCACATAATTCACATCATTTTATTTATCATCATGTAGTATCACATAACACTTTGTTCACAATTGTCACGTTCTCATTTAAATACAAGTCAACAATATATTTCAATCGTTCAAACATACATAATAAATGTAAATGTAATGCTTATGAGACTCATTTCTAATTATTACACTGTTATGATCGAATGCCTAAAATTGTCCCATATCTATTGTAGATACCGAGCTCATTGATAACTGTTCCTTATCTGTTGGGGATACATAGCTCATTATACATAGTGAGCCTTTGGCTCTTAATCAGATTCTGAGCTTTAAGCTCATTTTAGTGACTACTCGAGTCACAATTGTCATTATTTGTTCATGCATTCATGTAATGAAATGCTTCACATAAATTCAATCAATCAAAAGTGCTCAATATTACATAGTCATTTCACTATCTCATTTTCATTCACATTCATCATCGGACCTTAGGTCAGCATTCAACATAATCGTTAAGAATCATTTATTTCATCAAATTCACATACAAGGAGCACTTCTAATATCTCATTCATGCATCAAACGTCTCGGACATTCAATGTCTGGAATCAACACAATCAAATTCACATTCATAAGATAATTTAGAACATAATTTAGAACAAACAATTAATGAAATGAGACCATCTAGGTTACTTACAAGTTGCTCTAGAAAGCTATTGTCTTGAAATCCCGACAACGTCTGGATGTGGTCGCTCAAATCACTCTTCTATAACATGAAATATACATTTACACATATCACAAATTTGCACAATTTTATAAGTACTCATTTATGCACATATGTGTATATGGATTATGTACTATGCATGCTCAATGACAATCTGGGTATATTTCCATTATTCTCATCACATGATCATTCATATATCAAAACTCACATAAGTATAATTTGAACTTAGTTTTACACCTCAATAAAACAAATTGAACCTAAGTTCATAACTCAATTGATCATTCCAGCTTTTTCAAAAAACATATTTTCGAGTCAATTTTGCATAATCATTTTGATAAGGAAAATGAAATATTTAGGCAACACCTTCTCCCAAACAAATGTTCTCATATGTCTTAAGTTTCTAATGCCATAAAGTTATCACAATTTGGTTTAGTATTTTGCAAATTATACACAAAATATTTCAGACTATGCTCAAACTATAACAGTACTCTGTACTCAACTTCAACCCAGATTTTGGAACTCTTAGAGATAGAATTAAAATTTAATCCCTTCAGCAAATTTGTATCTATATGTCTCTAGTTTAATATAAATAAAAAATCATCTCATTTTAATAACTACAGATCAAGATTTGGCCAAAATACCGATGTTTGTTCAGTGAAAGCACTTCATTTAACAATATTCTAGCACACTTTATCATTTTCGTCACAAACTCATCAATCAATCATTTCCTAATGAATTCAGATGGCTATGAATTTAACTACAGATCAAGATATGGCTAAAATATCGATGTTTGTTCAGTGAAAGCACTTCATTTAACAATATTCTAGCACACTTTATCATTTTCTTCACAAACTCATCAATCAATCATTTCCTAATGAATTCAGATGGCTATGAATTTTTGTGGAGAGGAAAAAATGTGTTAAGAGTTTGTGGTTTAACTTTCAAGTCAATTGAAGGTCCGCAAAAGAAGTTATGGCCAAAGAAATGAAGGATGTTAAAAACTATCACACCTCTCTGCTCTTGCACAAGCACGATCGTGCTTTTCCAAATAACTCTTTATTGTCACAATAGTGCTTATGCATGATCGTGCAATTCCTAACTTCTCCTTTTGGTCACGATCGTGCTTCTGCAAGATCGTGTGACTCCACAGAGAGTTCTAAACTGCAGATTTTCGTCTCTTCTTCCTCTCTTTTGCTAAAACCAACATTTCTAACTTATATCTATTATTTTCTCTTCATTTTGACTCCCATTGAGCTCAAATCATTCACAAACAAATCAAAATCTATGATTAATCACAACATCAAAAATTGAACTATTCATTTACGCATATTCAACACACATCCCTCACATTTTCTGCATTTTTCATCTTCCTCAATCCTTCATTTCATCTTTAACTTTTCATGTTAATTCTTTTCCCATATCACGACATCACTTACATCTTTTTCCTTAACTCTAAACTCATTTTAGTTCATTCATAAAACACCACACAAGATTTACTCAAACATAGTGAAAACAAAGCATATCACATATCACCTTTCATGAATTTTTCTGCACTCTTTTGTATTCAATGATCTCTCTAACCCAAAAATCACTTCAACATCTTATGAAATATTGATCATCAAATATGCAAAAGCAAGACATGGAGCACACCCAAAATCTTCACTCACATTTCAACAAATATACATCCTCATATTATAAACACTTAACTGTTAACTAACGTGATGCATGTTTTATCTTACATATCAAGAAGAACCATACGATACTTACTTGTTTAAAACTACAAACTCTTCAAAATCACATGAACCCTTGCTTTCCAATATAACACGATCATCAACAACTGAAGGTTGTAAGGTTAGGTATTTCAGTGATAGTGAAGAAGGTAACAAAAAGAAATAGCAAATGAAAAATGAGAGCAAGGCTTACGTTATGAGGGTGAGAGAATTGCTGGAAGTAAAGAAACTCACAAAAGATGAAGAAAGTCACAAGGAAGAAGAAAGTAAGAACAAACAATTAATTTGATCTTTCTAGTATATTCGTAGGAATAGAGGCTAAGTTTGGGAAGTGACACTTGTCACTTGTCCAATTTTTATGAACTTAAACTAGGTTCTTCTATTTAACTAGTTCAATCATCTCAATTTGTTCCAAATGTCTCTCAATTTTCTATGACACTTTTCAATAAATCCCAAAGTCATCTATAAAATTCTTCACTATCATTTGACTCTTATTTCTACTACCATTCATCAATTAACTTGCCACTTGGTATTTTCCTAATCCAAAAATACTCATAATTTTGAAATTTTCCAAAAATTCACCAAAAAATCTAAATCAGTAAGTACACTCTCCAAATTAATTTTCAACAAATAAAAAACCCACAATTCTTAACATAATCACATATACAAATCAATTATACTCGAAAATGTCAATGAATGCGTGTATAATTATTTTAAAGTGCAAAAAACAATATTCACATGTGTATGTATGCTATATTATTCATGAGTATGAAATGACTTTCTAACTTCATAATAAACTCTCTTATACACTGTCCTAGGATTCTAGCCCCTACCATGGGATAATGGGATGTTATAGCCCATCACTGTCGATCGTCTTCAACAGATTTAGGCTCTTGTGGCACCTCACTCTCATCTAATAAGTAAAACTTAAGCAATTATCGGTAACCAGAAATTTGAACCAAATCATAATTGATGGTTTTACGTTTCTCAACCACTATAACCAGTATCGACAATAACAACTTAATCCAAGAACAACCATAAAACCAATAGCCACTCAATTTGTTAGGCAATTAGCGTATTTCTTTACTACTACTTGGTGCATCACGTGATTCACAAGTCCCAAACCAACTTTCTAGCAAATTTTAGGGTTCGTGAGTCATTAAATTTCCAAAATTTATTGTAAATTTTCAAGATTTCTTTATGTTATATGGTGCAACTTCATAAAGATTCTGATTTCACAAAACTTTGAATATTTTGGAGGATTTCAATCTTATTGAACACTAAAATTCTCATTTTTGGGTTTCTACAGTATTCTGTAAACCTTTCAAATTTAAGTTGAATCTAATTCAATATTCAGTTAGGGTTCTTAGGGTATACAATTTTTGCATAATATTATTGTTAGAAAATCAGGATGGGATCCAATTTCATGCGCAACAGAATAATTATGAAACCTTTTTTTACTTTGATTTTAGAAAGCCAAGATAAATTTAAATTTATAACATGATTAACATATAAAATATAATAAACTATGAATCATAGTTCGTACCTTATTTTGAAGCTTGATTTTTGTTCACGTTGTTTCCCTCAAACTATTTCTAAAATCGACTTATATCAACCACTGTAGTTACGTAAGTATTTGACTTCTAACAGTATCTACAGAACGAGTTGAGATAATTCTGCAACTAATGTAGAGAAGGTTAAGCAATAAATGCTAGCTTTCTTAGAGTCTAAGCCTATTTATATTATATTCTGGACATTTTAGTAATTTAATTAAAATAATATTCTAGTTTTAGTTAAACTTTATTAGAATTTATAATTAACACTAATTAAATACTAATTATGCCTAAATAAGGTATAGTTTCTTATATTGATCCTTGTTTAATAACTATCTCATATTTATTCATAAAGTTATCAAATTGGACTTAATTGTAAAATTTCTTAAACTTTACAATTAAGTCCAATTTGATTGAAACATCTTTTCTCTTTTCAAATCGTTCTTTATATGTGACCCATTAGGCTCCTAAATATATTGACAATGGATAAAAATTATAACCTTAACTCATATTTAGGATTAGATAAATTAAACTTCTTTAATTTATCTTTAATTTTATAATCAAATAATTTATATCCATAGATTGATATTGGCTTATAGCAATGCATTATGACCACCTAAATATTTAAGAATGTAGAAGTGATTTTGACTAACTGTTTCATGTATGGTTTTTTTTGTATAATTCAATCCTTTCATTGTACAATATTTCAATTAGATACAAAGCATGGAATTAATATCTTCCTTTTAAATCCAATTATATTACAGGGTGTTTGGCTCATCTGCAAGAATAAATAAGGAATAGAATGGTAATTTTTTAGGAATATAATAAAATATGTATTATTTAGTTTAGTTTATTCCTAAGAATGTCTAATGATGATGTAATGCTAATGTTTGGTTTGAAAATAGAAATTTTGAATGACAAAGGAATAACTAACAAAAAGACCAAAATAGTCATTAGTCCCACTAACCAAATCATCATCATCATCATATGATTCTTCTTCTTCTTCTTCTTCTTCTTGTTATTATTATTATTATTCCTTAAGGATATTTTTGTCTAACAAGTCCTAACTTTTATTCTCAACGGACTTGGAATAGATAAAAATAGGGGGAGCATGAGTTTACTTATGCCCCAAATTCAAGAAATAAGTAAATTATTGGACTATATCTTTTGTATGTTTTCTTCAACCAAACAAGGGAATAACCTATAACCAATAATAAATAAGGAATGGAATGGTGATTCCAATCAACCAAACACCCTATTAGTTCTTTACTGTTAGCAATTGATTCAATTAATAACATTTGAAAACCATTTTCAAAATTTCATTCAACCTTGCTAAGGATTTTTTGAATTACTACTAATTAAGAAAAAAATGAAACATTCTCTCTAATTAATTTAGAGTGATGAATCTTGCATTAATCATTCAACTATCTCCATATAGTTAATATTATATCCAATGAATATTGATTAAGGTACCCTAGATTATGATAGGTCATGAGTAGTATTTACATACAGCAATCCCTATACAAGATACTTAGGAGATCTCAAGTCAAAGGATCATTAATATAATAATCACAATGAGTGAGACTACAAGTAATATTCCAAACAGATTTCTCTTATAGGGTTAGTTCAAAGAACTTTTTATCTAATAAGCACCTCTACATTTGTTTAAGTATATCCATACTTTAGTCTATGAGAGTGACTATTTATTTCATAAGGAAGAAACTTAATATGTGTTAGTCTTTCTACATTTTATTAATGTTCAATCTTATATAATAATGACGAGGAATGATTCAAAGATAATACATAAATATAATATGAAATTTATAATTATGATCTCATCATAATTTTATTTACAATTTATATTTATCTCATTACTTTATGATATACATCTGCATATGTATAAAATAAAAATGCCTTCAAATAATTATGTCAGTAAACTACAGCAAACTAATTAGCACAATCAACCATAAATTGTCTTTAATTTTGGCTCTTAAATCGTCAAATTTGTTTTAAATGCTTGCTATGACTTCCATGGATTGTAGCTTCGATACTCACACAATAAATTATTATTTTTTAAAGAATCTCTAATTGCTCACACATAATGCAATTGGCTATACAACTAATATTACTTATGTTAAGTTAGTCGATTGATTGTAGTTTAGTGATATAAATATTTAGGGTGTTCTTTATCTTATACATATTAGATGTATATGATAAAATACATAAGATAAATATACATTGTAAATAAAATTGTAATGATATCATAATTATGAAATTCATATTACATTTATTTTTTATCCCTAAATTGTTCATAGTCATTATTTTATCAAGATTGAACATTATTTTATGCCCTATTTCTAATCAAAACATTATATGATAAAAGTATTGAATTATATAAAAAAGTCATGCATGAAAAAGTTTGTCAAAACTACTTTGATATTCTTAAATATTCACATGATAATGATATGTTGCTATACATCCATCTTGATCCATATATGTAAATTATTTAATTGAATAATTAAAGATAAATTAAAGAGATCAATTTATCTAATTATAAATATAATTTATATTCATTGCCAAAATATTTAGGAACTTAATGTCAAGCATATAAAACTAGTTGAAAAGAGAAAAAGTATTTCAATTGAGTTAGATTTGATCGCAAAATTAAAAAAAATTTATAATTAAATATGAAATATTTAATAAATGGACCAATATGAGATATTTGATCTTATTTGGGAATAATTTATATTTAATTATGATTAATTATAATTCTAATTAAAGGGCCTAAGTTTATTTATAAGAAGTTTTGAATATTTTAATAATTTAATTGAAATTAGAAGAAAGTAGCACTTATTGTCTAACCTTTACTCTCTCTATAATGGTTGTAAAGTTCTCTCAAGTTATCGTATAAAAATCGTTAGATATTGAACACTTATATAATTATAGTGATTAAAACGATTCGAGGAAAATGATTATAAAATAATCAATATTCATAATAAAGTACAAATTATGATTTATATTTTATCATGTTTTATTTGCTGATTATATTATACATTTTAAAGTGATCTTAACTTTCGAAAGATCATACAAAAAAAGGTTCGTATTTATCCCTTTATACTTGAGATCAGATTTTATCTTGATTTTTCAAAAATCAATATAATTCTAAATTGCAGAAAATAAAGAAATGTGAGAAAAAACACTAATTAAAATATTAAATTGTTGATGATAGGTGTTTTTAATTTTCAAAGATAACAATACTAATGAATTAAATTTTTTCATTCATATTTATTTTTTTATCTTATTAAATTTAATTTATTTTTATTTAATTTTATAATTTGTTAAATAATACTCTTTTAAGCATCTCCGATAAACAAATCAGATTTCAACAAAAATTTAATAATAACCCTAAACATCTCCTTTTAGGACGGTACAAGTGGTCCACATTTGAAAAAACACTTTTTGAATAAAGTCTCCTGCCCTTCTCTCATATTATTGTGACTGAACCCATGGGCTTTCAAAGGCTAGAATGTTCAAACAAACAAAATTCTGTATGCTCAATAGTTCTAAGTTGCGGTAAACTCGTTTCTAACTTCCGATCCCAAAAAAAAAACCATGAAGAAATACATATGTCGGTTTGGAGCACCGTATAACTTAATTTTATTTATGTATTTGTGTGTATTTTATATAAATATGTGGTTGAGGTTTAATTAAATAAAGTAAGAATTGATTAATGAGAACAAAGAATCTAATCTCACGTATATCAGTTTCTAATTTCACATATATCAGGTTCAACAAGATGTCACCCTGCTCTTCAATCATTAGTTGCCGAAAAATCAACATTTACAAAACATCATATTCAAAATCACTTTTTGACAAAGCTTTAATGTTTGAAAGCATCAATGAGGTAACTCAATTCTATGATTATCTTTTGTATTATTTTTATAATATTCACATAGAAAAATCTCAAACAATAAACACAATTCATAATTAAAAAGTGATTGATTGCAACCTTTATAGTAACTTTAGAGTTTTACCAAAATTATAATATTTATATAGATTAAATTATTGCATTATGAATATAAAGTCGTTTATCTTATTTGAATTCTATCAATTAAAATATTATAAAAAAATATCGCTCACAAAAAATATATTATAAATATATTTACAAAATCTTAAATTTATTTTGATATCTAATTGAATGTTAAAACATGCTAAAATACAATTTAATACGACTTATTTCATAGATTCATATTGATGTCAAGAACTTTGATATTGTCAATAGTTTCTCTAAAATACTTTCCTTCTTTATTTTTTTTTGTAGAACATAAATTTACTAATGGAAAAACATTTAATAATAATTTTACCGTCAATTCAAAGGCCTAAAAGATCAAAATGATTCCGAGTAATTATGTTAGTGTTTTAGTCTTAAATGCGTACTTATTAGAATCATGAAAAAGGATTCTAATAAGTATGCACTTAATACTTCTTTGAGAAAAGAGGTTGCTATAATACTGCAATATGTGCTTATTTCATCAACACACAGTTAAAGTTCCAACTGAAAATAAATTCAACTTTAGGAACTAAAATAATTTATTTAATATAAAAACAGTTGAC
Source organism: Erythroxylum carthagenense (assembly GCA_026413575.1). NCBI lineage: Eukaryota > Viridiplantae > Streptophyta > Magnoliopsida > Malpighiales > Erythroxylaceae > Erythroxylum > Erythroxylum carthagenense. The sequence continues at coordinate 15,323,665 of JANZLD010000235.1, read as the reverse complement.
CAAAAATCATCTTTTTGTTGTTAAAAAATAGATTAAAAAAAAGGTAAAAACTATTGATGCTTCATAAATTTTAATTATTAAATAGAGCTTCATCAAATAATTAAGAAAGAAAAAGATCGCTCAACTCATCTGAGTTAGTTTTAAAAAATAATTTGACCAACCCAAACACTATTAATAAGCTCAATAAATTCAATCCATCTCCTACTGACCTTATTTCCTTCCACCACATTCTCTACTAATACCCATAATACCACTCCAGACAAAACAAAACCTGTGTCATAATATAGATTGAAATTCAGAAAAGTTGGAAATAAGTTTCAATGGAGTTCATTTCAACATAATAATTGCAAGAGAAGATATTCTAAGATTACAATGATGTTTAAATCCCACAAAGTCGTCCAACATCATGAAAAAGTCAATGCCAGTCGCAAGATTTTACACAAGATTCTACTTATAGCAATTACCAGAAGCTTAAAAAAATTTGCAAATACCTAGTGAGATACCAGATTTCATCAAAGGAAGCTTCATTTCTGCTCCTGCAACAATATTAAAGTTTCAATACCAACAGAACATCAGCACTGAAGCGTTGATCATGGTAGTGAAACGGGCAAACCCACTTAGGAAAGGGACAGCGACATGCTTGTCATGCTCCACTCTGCCAATCCCAGGATCAAGTGTTCGGCAGTACTGCCATCACTGTTTTGACTTCATAACAAGGACAGACCACTTTCCATGTCGATATAGTGTTCACATACCTTGTACTACGTTCTACATTAAAAGTTACCAATGTACAGGGCATTACAGAAATATGCATTACCTGAACCAATTTATCAAGTAGGACAGATTCTGACAACCACAAGTCTATTTTATGAGGATAAAAATCAACACAATGCCACTGCTGCAAAATCATCTCAAAGGGTTGTACCAAACAATGCACCCTATTAGTTAGAAACCTCACCAATTTGGAAATTGAATTCAATCAGGAACTGACCTGAGAAGACTTGATACTGTAACTGAATAAGTTTTGATGTACATGCATATTTTTGCATGATACAACCCATTAACTATTAACTTTATTTCCAATCTAGTTTGTGAGGAAAGCTTCATACAACATTCAGCCAGAAACAATAATGAGAAGATCGTACAACAATTATGAAAAATGGAAGGATCAATATCTATTGAAAGAAAAAGGACTTATCAAGGATTCTTCAAGTTCTCGAAATCCTCTGTAAACAGCCTCCGTTTTGTTCTGGGGTAACGGCAACCTCCTAACCTCTGTCATAAACCTGCAATCAAATTTTCACAATATGAATGAAAAGAATGCAGAACAATCAGCCATTCATGCAAATCACTATGTTCAATCAATTTGGAGAAAACAATGTAAACTAGAGCAACTAAATAAGTCAAATCAATAATGGATAACATTAGTGCTAAATTCTAACTCAATAGGTTTAGAGATTCCAAAATTTGAGTGAAAAGCATAATATCCGTTCCACAAGTTAAACTCTCACTTAAAAGTGAGCAAACATTGCCCTTTGTGGATTGCTCAAACAGAATGAAGACACTTGAATCCACTTAAGATTTACTCCAAGTGATATAGATACAGAAAAATCACACCATCCAAGGCTCAGACCTGACAGGTGCCAAGGGGAGGGATATTCTTGGCACAAAAATGGGCCCATCTAAATAGAACAAAGTTTAAAGACACTTGGAAAGGCTGCATTACAACGCAGCCACCAAGTACTGAATGGAGATACAAAGAAATGGAGAACTGTCCGACCTCAGAGCTTAACCCAGTAATCACATAATAATTGATATAAAGCTTCCAAACTAAGCACAACAAACCTATCAGGAAATATCTATTTTACATAATTGCTATCCAAAATCACATTTAAATCCCCCAAGGCTTAAATGCCACGGAAGTTTCAACCAAATTGCTCAAGAGATGCTTGGAGAGTTGAATAATCCAAAAGAAAACATATCAAATCTCTACATTATGGGCCCTTATGTTGGCATCCCAAGAAAATCCTAACAACCAATTTCAGAACTACTACAATCCAACATCAAACAATCAGTTAAGTAGTCAATACTTGTAAGCTAAAAAGTTGTTGCAACAATTGAAAGCATCCAAATTTTCAGCCACAATTTCAACACTCATCATAAACTCAATTCCAATCAACCTACTCCCCCATATTAATTCAATTGCATCAATTGAATTCATGGACAATTTCGAAAACATTAATGTAGATGCAATGGAAACATGACACCACGGATTGGAATTGCCTGAAAGACCAATTAACTGAAAAGACAAACTGACCTGTTTGCAGCACTTGAGATCTTATCACAAATCCCTTGATTAATGATTGTCCTCTGCTCCAGTGAGAATGCTCCCCCTAATATTAAAGAAGCGCCAGTAGCACTTGTACCCATCCTTTCAGCAAATACAGACATAGCCCACTCACGGAGCACCAATAACACAGACTGAAGAAGGCGTAACCTAAGGTTGGGAGATGGCAAAATAGCTCCATTGGATAACAACTGATCATAAGCGTTCAATACTGGTTCAGCTGCACCCTTGCAAGCAGCAATGAGAGCTCTTGCTACATCTTCGTCACCAACCATTTCAATCCGTGATTCAACTCTCTCCTAAAAAACGAAAACATTAATATACAAATCTTAGGCATGAAACAAAATATATGAGGGCAACAACAATTCTGTCACAAAAAGATTCATGGAAGGTTTTTAACAGAAAAGGAAAAAAACTACCACAAAGACATTGCGATACAAAGACTTAAGGCTAGAGAAAAAGAACATGGAAGGAAGCTGAGATTTACCAAAGCGGCCTTCTCGAGATGAAGGCAGAGAGTCTCTAAAGGTAAAACAGCTCCATCACCAGGATATAGGCTAGAACCAATCCTTTTAAATACTGAACAAGCTTCAGCAATGCCACCCCTTGAAAGAGCTTGATCAATCAGTCTAGCCCAGGTTTCTCTCACAATGCTGCTATCAGCATCACCCGAATAATTTGCAAAGTAAAGCATTTCCAGACATATCTGAAGGAAGAAAAACAAAAGGTTACAGAAAAACTCAACCATAAAATAAAAAGAATTATATAGACATGTCAGCAACACCTGCACCAACATATAAGGACAGACATCAATCCACTTAAAGCAAATGCGTCCTTTCAACGTAAATTTAAACTTGCAAAAATTGGAACGGGCACCTTAACTTAATAATGCAACTGCTATTTATTGTTAGAATTAAAGTGCATTTTGTCATATCCAATCAATACCTTTTTTAAGTTTTCCCTAAATAAACAAAATATTTCAAGAAAAAGAAAACAACAGGGCTAGGTAGTTATTATACGAGGTATACCGATTTTTATAGGGAAAGTCAATAATAGATCAATAAGAACTCATGCAATAAAACTTTTTGTCACCGCTACCTTATTTGTAGTTGCTTCTTCTCCTCCTCCTACTCATACAAGCTTTTTACTAAATAAGGCTTATCTATCTGGAAACAAATTCTAATGAGATTTTAATTAAGCTTATATTCTAACATCTTACAAGGTGCTGAAGATGTAAAATCTCTTAACACAAAAAATCAAGGTGTTTCACATGTAAAAATAAGCAACAAAGATACCGGAAAAAGATAATATCATGATTAATTATTCTCACAGAAATGGAAGGGCAGTTAAATAGCACCGGAAAAAGTGACCGGTGGTGAATTATCTTTTCATTATTCCTATAATACCTCTAATGGCTCACACAATAAAGATATTGGTTCTAGTATTAACTTAACAAGCAAACATCTTTGAAGCAAGTAACCATAATGCCTTGAACCAATAAGGTCAATATGAGTAAATACTTCAACAGCACATGGTGTTCAACTAAACAATTTCAATCAACTGTCCAATTATTTGAACATGCAAAAAACAGAAGGATTAGGAACAGAAATACCTCCCAAAGTTCAAATGGAACTGCATATTCATTGTACAACTGAGTTATACTTTTCAGATCCAATGACAGCTCTTTGGCCTTTTCTCGTGCAATCTTTGTATATTCTGTATCACACTCCTGATCAGTGCCTCTTTCATTCTGGTTAGCCTCAGGCAAGTCAGATGAAGATTCTAATCTAGAAGCAATAGATTCCAGTTCTTCTTTTATTTTAATCTGAAAACGAAGCACTGCAAGCTTTCCTTCAAGCAAATCTAGCAACCCACTGTCGAAAGCCCCCGTTGTAGAACCTACCAAACCACCACTATCACCTGCATTCTTGGCCTGAACAACTGCATTACTCAGGTATTGGCGCCTGATTTGATAACGAAAAGGTAATATCAGAAATGAACCACATCCAAGAAATGTAAGAAATTTTAAAATAGCATGAAAAAAGCACACATCCAATGAAGGGGTTGGTTACTTTATAATTTCTACATGCAATGCGAAAACAAATGTAGATTGGTGATTTTTTTCATTAGTATTGTACTCATTGGCCTACAAATCTATCATAGTAACTAGAGAACTAACATGAACTATTTTTGAATATGAATTGGACATTAAAATATTCCTTCTCGAACTAATCATGATTAATCGGGAAAATCAGAACTTTTGACAATTTTGGTACAGTAAAGAAAAGATTGGTTAAGATCATGCATCAATACCATATCAAGCAAATTCTAGAGCTAAACAGAAGGTAAGAACTAAATTATATCAATATAAGCAACAGTAGAAAGAGCGATCTGTTAACCTCTGCTCAAGGCTCGGAGCATCTCCCATGTCAGTTGAGCGTCTTTCAGCTAGTCTTAGCAAAGCATGAGCTGCAAGCACGTGCTGCCTCTTTAAGACATAATACCGCGCCAAAAGATCAAAATATTTGGCTTGATTAGAAGACATAAGTGCTCCTGAATGACCAATTGGAGATGTTGCAGATATCACAGCAGAAATTGCTCGAACCTGTGAGAGACCAAATAAAAATTTCAGCTGGTATTAACTAATTCAAACTTACTTTTCAGACTTTTACGTTCCAAATGTATACCTAGTGCCTTATATGGACTTTTATTACTTTTATATAATCAAACAGCAGAACATCAAAATGTATTACCTCTTGTGGGGGTTCACGGCCAGCACTTTGAAGAAAAGGCACTAAATCGGAGCCTCCAAATTCTAATAGCTCATCTTCAAGGCCTAAATCGATCATAGTCCTGTACAGGTACTCACGAAATGCTCTGTCAGATGATTGGACCCCAAGTTGAACAATCTGGGAAATATATTTCTTTCGAGAAGCATTATCAAGCAAAGGTCTGGTGGAAACAGGCCTCACTGGAGACCCAAATTCCTTCTGGGAAGTATCAACTTTCAAAGAGCGTAAAGCACTGGTAATTATCTCATAGCACTGTATGCGACAAGCAAGTGCATGTTCTCTAGTTGCCGCATCAATTTGGTCATTAAAAGCATCACCTGCCGGGTCAAGTGCCTGTGCCTTCTGCAGGGGTAACCGTACCACAGCTTCGTAGAATCTACAAAGTCACATTTACATTTAAGCAACAACAATACAAGTTTTACATTTTTGCCTCTGTCATGCAACAATGAACTCACCTTAAGTCCTCAAAACGCTTGCAAACAGTTCTTAAATCTGCAGACTCTGGAATTTTGCTCAAGAAATTGAAGGCCTCTCTAGCAAGATTCTCCTTCTCCACAGGGTCAGAAGTTATAGCAGCTCTTTCAAGACATTCCACAGCTAAGAAGAACTTGTAATCAGACTCCTTAAAGTAGCTGGGACAACCCTCACGTAATCTCCCACTAATGTCATTTACTGTTCCCCTGCCATCAGGACCAGTATAATACTGGAGCAAAGGATCAGTATCAATTCAGGAAAATGTTTGAATACAGAATAGCAGTACCAAATGTGAAAGACTTAAGGTCCTAGGAAGCAATATATATAATGCTATCATTTGTACCTCCATGAGTGCAGATATTAGCATTGTAGCAAGACGGTCACCCTCCTCAGAACAAACAAGCCCGTGGAATGTCAATTGAACAAGAGCTTGCCTCAGACTAGCATCAAACTGCTGAATCAAGCGTGTAACATGGTGCTGAGAGAGTAGCTGAAGCAAAAACAAAGCCTCACCAGATCTCATAAGCAACTGTCTGACGCACTCCATTGCCCTCACCTGTAAACCGATAAACATTAAGCTTGGACATAAAATATAAAGATAAGCCAGTTATAATTAAGCACCCACCTCCATGGCAGCCAATTCAGCAGGACTATAAGGTAACCGCTGCCTTTTGTTTGATGTACCACTACCATTAGACTCAACGTTCCGTGAATAAGCACCAAATAAGTTTCTTACCATACTCCTGTCACCAGTACCAAAGTCAGAACCAGCTGCATATAATATGGAACCAGTCAAGTCTCCCAAACCAGCAACGCAGCCATAAAGGCCTCTTCTCTGGTTCCTTCTTGACCTTAAAAACTTCTCTAAAGAGCGAATTTTGCTCTCAAGAACTTGCATAGCTCCAACAGATAGTCTAAAGACAACTATTCCATCTGGAGATGTAGCATCAGGTGGACCCAAACTGCCTTTTGACATAAAGATGGGGAGTTCCCAGAGTGGAAAAAGCAACCTTGTTGTGCATAAACTGAGACCTTCATGTGCACCTGAAAATACAGGCTCAGCCTCTTGCACAACTTGTCCCATGCTAAAACCCCCAGCTGCTGATCTAGTACTTGCCAATGCACTACTACCCTCAAGTTGGGGCATTCCAACAATTCTTGGGTCTTCATATGCTTCAGCTGCCTTCTCAGCCACAACATTGCTTATAAGATTTTCATAATGTACTATCCTTGCAGCAAGCATTAAACACATTGCAGCTGCCTCACCAGCCCCAAATCGGTTGAAAAAATCTTCCAAGATTGATCTAGGTGAATTGGACTCAAACAACCTCCTGAGAATGTCAACAGGTCTATTGAAAACAACTTCCATCATTCCCATGGTACTGAAAACAACAATTCTTCGCCTTGGCAGAATATGTTGGGTTGAGAGTTCAGCTCTTGCCCAAAGTTTACCTGATGCCTTCTCACAGGATTCCCTTGAGTTTTCAAATCCAAAATAAAGTTCCGAGTATAGTGACTGTATAGTGGCAGCTGTATCCAGTAAGGGCAAAACATCTGCCACAAAAAGCATTCGACCTTCAATAGGTAGGGAAGAGACAATTTCTCGCAAAGCTCGAGAACTCCTTGTGCTTGTGCCCATGCTACCTGCTGGTTGAGAGCTCGAGTCCTTGCTCACAATCACAAGAGAAGACATGCTTGGTGGTGATGAATCAGAAAGGACAAGAGTTCCAGTAGAGTAATATGCTGTTTCAACCTTTAGTGTGGGATCTTCATTTGGGGTTCTATTAGCAATAGATACAGCTCCAAATGTAAGTCCACCACTAACTCCTAAAGGAGGAGAAGGTCTAGTAGTAACAACTTTTAAGCAATTTGCCTTCTGAGAACTAGTATCAAACCCCCCCAAACCTCCAATGGCACCATTACTGCCACTAGATGGAGAAGTGGAAAAGTACATCCTTCTGCCATCTGATAAAACAGCAACAAGATGCAACCATTTGGATTCCAGAGTAGATAAAGGTGTGATGCAGACTACAGATGGTTTTGTTTGTCTATTTGGCGTTCTTGGTCCTGTCAAATATCTACTTGCATAATGCACATCTCTGTGACTAAACAAATTTCTCTCTTCGGCAATCTTCTTCAATGGACCATCTCCATTTGGCCCTAAAAGAAATGCCTGAAGTTTCATCTCCTCAGTTCGCGCATACAAAATCTGTCTTTCATTGTCTACAACCATTTCCACAACAGGGTCAACAGCTCCAAACTTGAATACATTAGGCACCACCCACCTAAGACCAAAAGAAGTTCTTAGTTCTGACCTATGGCATATTAATTGTAAGATAATAATTGAACTTTATATTGATTTAAAGAAACCCAAAAGTAGGTACTCAATTTAAGTGTAAACCATTGAAATAACCGCTTAGTTCTTAAAATGTTATCAGGTAGGAGCTGTCCTTGGTTAAAAATCAATTGCTGTTATGTTACATAAGTTAAAGCCATCACCATGAGACATTCGGGAGATTTAATGGCCATGTATACCTCTCCAAAATAAATGAAATAGCATACCTCGATATGACACTACTCAATCCAGCAGTGAGGCAAACTTTTCGACATCGTTTATGCCAGCCTGAACCAGTGGTGTAATGCAACTCATAAATGTGGCCATCTCGCCCAGCCAGGAATATACGGCCCTTTTCAGTGCATACAACACAAGTCATAGTGACCCCATCAGAGGGTATGGCATATTCTGGCAAAGGCTGCAATGAGAGCTCTGCATATGGATCAGAACCATCACCACCACCAGAACAGCAGACTCCTACAAGAATCAACTGACAACAAGAAAAGTTAATGAGAACCAATCAAAAAGTACATAACTACTTATCCAAACAGAGTCTCACACAGAAGATACAGTAAAAGAGTCCTCAATCCTATTACAGTTCTCACATCTTGCTTGCTCATTATCTAAGTTTTAGCAATAAAGAGTAGGAAAGAAAAAGGAGAAGGATCCAAGATTAAAAAGCATAAAACATTAAAGGTAAATTGTCGTCTGAATGTCTTCTTTGATCAACATGATGCCACCATAAATTAGGCTCACTTCCACAATAAGAGTTTCAGTTCAGACACAAACTATGAAACAAACCAACCTTATTGTTTAAAGCTCAAAGCCCGCATGTCAATTTGACACCATACATATCAAGTTCGTAACTATATTTCTAAGGAGCAAATAAGAAAAAGATAGTGAGAATAAATCTTCTATGAGCTTCAAATAAAGAATAAAATCTTCTAAGTGCTTCAAATAACATTTAAAATTGATTCCTAAAATCTTAGCCTAGCAATCAGAACGTATAATAGACCACATGTAACAGAACTTGCAACATGGATAGATGGACAGAGACAGAGACAGCTCCTAACTCTATTGCCATCAGGCTCTTGTAAACCTTTTTTGACAACTTCCATTAATGAAATAATTAATATCTAACAAAATGGCGCATTCAAACAAAACAACCTGTTTAATATACCAGTGTCAATTGTTATCACCTCAATAGGAGTAGCTAAAACTAAAAGATATTGAATAGCTTCAATAAAGACACCGGGTTTAGATTTGGCAAGTCCAACTGCACAAATGGCCTGTTCCTCCCCACTGTATTCAGGACATTGTCCATCCCTGAAAAAGACAAGAATATTAAAGATAATTAGCACTTACTTAACTTAACAATTGAATTAGAATAACATAAGGATGAAGAAAGAACTTTAGCAATAATCAATCTTAAAATATTAAGCTTAGAAATCTTTCTAGAATCGGTATCTGATAGAATCTGGCTGAATTCCAAATTCTCTAGCCAAAAGTCAAGAAATATTGCATTATTCTTTTTAAGTACCGAGTGTTAACCATCAGCTTAACTTTCTTCTGTAGATATAACTAATGACCAGAAAGTCAAGATTGGTCTTGATCCATATCAGAGAACAGGAGATGACCTCACATTACAAGGATTAGAAAAGACCAACTAGAATTATAAAACAAGGAAGTTGACAATTAATCGTCATACAATTACGGTCTTAGTCTGATTGAAGAGCCATAAACAATAGATTAAGATGAGAGCCAAAAAAAAAAGTCATGAACACTACGTATCTCTCCCAACATAATCAAAAAGATTAACAAAGTGAAAGAATTCAATATGCTTGTCTTTATTTAACCAAAGCCACCTGAAGACCCCAACAATCCAAACTAGATATACAATAATTAAACAAACTTCACAAACATGGTGGAAAATTTTATTGAGAGCAATATGCACCTTTCATTAGGAATATCACAACTTCATCCTCTATCAAAACTGTCATCTTAGAACCCACATAATTTTTCCAAATGCTTCTCATAAACTAAAAAAAATTCTTCCTTGTCTGACTCTTGAACAGGAGCTTGAATTAAAAGAACTTCAGAACAGGGTATCTTGGAGATTTTCCAACCCATACTATCCTCACCATGCCAATCAATATTTTCCACCATGCAGCAAATAAATAAACTTTTGTTCTAACTCCAGCCCATTCTAAAAGGAGACACAACATAGCATACTCCTTGCTTTAAAGATCGATGCAAGATTTCACTAAAGCATATTAACACCAAAAGGAATGCTCCAACAATTGAAAAAGCAAGGAGCTTCAAATTTTTAGATGTATGTCAGAAAAGAATTCACACTACAGACCAAAAAGGGAAATCAAATAATTACAAAGAAATGCTTTTCCTTTATTCATTTTTAAGATACCCATCTCTAATTGCTACCTATGTCATAGCCTGGTAGTGCTGCAAAGATAAACTCACCACTTATCAAAACGCCATAGGAACAATGAATTGTCCACAGATGCCCATGCTCTGCGTATCTCAGGAAAAATTCCACATAGAGCAGTTCCTTCCCCTCCAGCTGCATTATATCTTTCAATGAGAACAGGAGGCAACTCCCAGGTATCTCCTACCTCAATCAGTGGAGGCCACTGCAAAAAAAAAGGGATAATAGGACATTAGGCATTTGTTAGTGAGGTGTGACAATGGCTATCCAAGAAATGACTGGAACTTTTTTGATTTAGAAACATTAAAAGGGTGAAAAGAAGGTTAAAAGTTTTTGAAACTGAACTAAGGAAATTTGATTATTTCCACTGAAAAGAGTGCCACTTTCACATCAATCTATGACGCTGCAGACTACACATCAATTTACCAAGAATATCAAGATACAATTAAATAGGAGGTGCAATACCCTGTGAATGAAGATGTGCAATTCAGATACATTATCTTAAAGAGAAGAAGAACATAATAAAAAACGAGAGAGGCACAAAGCACCAGGAGAGAAGCCATGTGGATGGATACCTGCCCAAAGAGCAGTCAATCAAGAGAAAACAAGAAACCAAACATCAAATGTTAGGCAAAGAAACAGAAAGACATCTGAAGATATGACTAACGCATGGTACCATCCTACCTAATCCAGATTAAAAGTTGTGAGAAATATATACTAGAAGATGCACTGTCACTCCCTACCACAATTCAACAACCCACGCCATCATTAATTTTCCCCTAATGCATCTTCTCAGTCACCAAATAGTAGCCCAAAACCAATCAGTGATTCAACATTGCAATTACAAAGGCAAAGACAAGCAGGCACATAAAATTAAGGAATTGGGAAATAAAAAAGAGAAGAAATTTCGGACTAGTACATCTCTCGGGTGGGTGGAATAAGGATGACTGGCGTATCTAGAAGCCTCAAGAGCCTCTTCGAGGTCGAGCTGGGCCGTCACTTCCCGCCCAATCCGGTCACTGACGACGAGACCCGCATTGGTGACGTCACGGAGAACAATCTCCTCCTCCCACGACATGAAAACGCGGAGATGAACAGCTCTAGGATAAAGAGGCCGGTTGGGGGTTTGAACTGAAAACCCTAGGGGGTTTTAAGGCGTGGGCTTAGATTTAGTGAAATTGAAACAAGAAAAACTCCTCCGATGATTTTAGATAGGTATGTGGTGATTTTCAATGTTGTTTGGATTTGGGAGCAAAATCTTTGAAATTGATTAAAACAGCAGTAGTAGAAGTAGTACCGTGGAGTGGCGCTGAGATAAACTAGGGTTTTTTTTTTTTTTTTTGCCCTTTTCAGTGGCGGGCAAGCTTTTGGCTAAATTTTCAAAAGCGGGTGCGGATTGAGTTCGTTGTGCTCCGGGTCTCCTTCCTACCGGTTCAATCGACATCCATTTTATTTTCACATTCATCAGTTGTACTCTATTAGAATCATCCTATTTAATAACACAAACAACTATATTAAAGACTGGAAATTGAACAAGAAATTAAATTTTTAATTAATATTAAATTATTATAAAATAGACTAAAAATTAAATGATTTAAACTATAATTAGAAAATATGTTTTCTTAGTGAAAATTTTGATGTTTAATTAAAAAAATTGGTAAATGAAAATTAATTTATTTATTTTAGTTAATAAAATATTATAAATTTATAAGAATTGACTGATTAATTAATTAATTATTATTAATAAAAAATTATTAAAATAAATGGACCCAAAAATTTAAATTTTATTTAAATAATGAATGTTTAAAATTTCATCATTAAAGATGATTATCTATTATTATATTATCCGATTTTTTCTTTAGCATCCCCAAAATGGTGGTCATAAATTTGAACCGAAACCCACCTTTTCGCTCAACCTACAAAGCTAAAGCAATAGCATATAACATGACATGAATTTGATTGAATACCAATGTGAACGACGTTGAGATGCAAAAACAGACACTGCTCCGCTAGAGGAAGGGCTTGAACCTTCGACCTTGTGGTTAACAGCCACACGCTCTAACCAACTGAGCTACTCCAGCTACTGAACTCTACACTTTTAGTTGGCAATATAGAAATATTTTTTTACGTTAACATATCACTCAACCACTACGGCGGCAATATGCTCAATTGTCGCATAATAGTTAACGGAAGTGGAAAACTCGAGGAAAGAATACACAAACATACATCAATTGATGTATGCAAGGTTTCAAAACAAACTTTGAATTGAACACGCTCCAATCCAATGTATAGGCGGCTAAAACTATTACATGACTGGCTAAAATAACATAACAGGACCAAAAGTTAAATTGTGTATACAAAAGTAAGCTGATGCTAGTTTTGACAACAGAAACAAAACAAATAGCACAGGCATAGATGGGAATGGGACAAAAGAGAAATGTGGATGTGGCTTCATTTCTGGACAGGGTTTTCCAATAGCTCATATAATGAATCCAGGCATCTCCGGAGGCTTGTCAAGCCACTGTCTTCACCGGGACTTGGAGAACCTTGATTTCTTCTGTACAGATAGACGACAAGAACACTATAAAAGTGGATTTATACTTGAATCTCTTCACTCTTCATTCCCTTTAAGAATGTTGTATTTGCAGAGAGGACATGTAGCATTCATCTTAAGCCATTTCACAATGCACGTGGAATGAAAATGATGGTTGCAAGGAAGTGTGTGAAGCTCCACTCCATCCTCATATGAACTTAGGCAAATACAGCATTCCTACCCATCAGAAAAAGGAAGAGAAGTTGGACCAGAAACAATGAAAATCACCATGCATGATTGAATTAACCCAAACATTAGAATTTAGAACTAATATTAATGAAAAGTCTCCACAAGCACAGACGAATGAAAATCCGTCTTACTTCTCGCCGATGCATGATCTTTTTTCTTTGTTGTACTGGTTACTGATCTATGATTTAGCAGTTGTGTAATAGCAACGTCACCAGTACTCCTGTCAAGCTGATAACAACATTCTTACAGTTTCTATCAACAAATTGCTGCCAATTGCACATTGGAACGTTTTCTTTTTACACAATTTACTGCACCTGTATTGGCATAATATTGATGTATTCACTACAACAACAACCACCACCCAATAAAAATTCCACTGAAACGCAGAGTCTAGAGAGGTCTAATAGTACGCAGCCTTACCCTTAACTAATAGAAAGATTATTAGCACAAGATAACACTAAATTTCTTAGAAAACATAGCAGCATAACATATAGCAATGTCATCCCCTAGTATAGCCCTCAAAATTCAGATTTAGTGTGCTTCTAAACAAAGAGCAACTTTGATGTAGGAAGGCAACAAAACATGTCAAAACTATTTGCAAAAATCCATTAAGCTGTAACTTAAGGGTTGCAGAAATAATATGGAAATGATTCCATGGGTTTGTTATAAAAACTGGGAATAACTCCAGGATTTGGCATAGAAACAATGTGTTACACTTAAAAAACTGAAATTCAGAATTAAGAGGATCTTCTTTCTTTCTTCATTCACAAACTGAACTGCTCAACTTACAACAAAACTCCCACCAAACCTAACGTGGTTGTTATGAGCCCAGGTATGTGATCTAGTTTGAATCGGACTAGACCGTCCGGATTGCTCTTTCTTACCTCTAGACTTCGCAATTTTG